>JBBBVT010055882.1:0-10560 GCA_037177035.1 Craterocephalus eyresii | reverse complement strand
TATTTACTTTGGATTATTTAAAGTTGTCTCCTTTGTTTGTTTGTTTGTTTTAATTAATTTAGTTTGGATTATTTAAAATTGTCTCCTTTGTTTTTTTTTTTTATTATTATTTACTTTGGATTATTTAAAGTTGTCTCCTTTGTTTGTTTTTTCAAATTAATTTAGTTTGGATTATTTAAAGTTGTCTCCTTTGTTTTTTTTTGTTTTTTTTTTTCAAATTAATTTAGTTTGGATTATTTAAAGATGTCACCTTTGTTTTTTTTATTAATTTAGTTTGGATTATTTAAAGTTGTCACCTTTTTTTGGGTTTTTTTTAAATTTCGTTTGGATTATTTAAAGCTGTCTCCTTTTTTTCATTGAGCTAATCTCCACCTTATCAGCTTTAAGGACATATTTGTTTCGAAGGTTTAAGCATTGAATGAACAGGTTTGGGTTAAGGGTGAGGATCAGGACTGAATGAACCTGCAGAGGTCGTCACACGTAGATCAGCTTTATCAGATGCATCGCTGCGTGTTCCGTCTTATCAGCAGTGGTTGTTTGATCGGTTCTGCAGAACTGGGTGGGGTCAAATAATCACCCCACCCAGCTCTAATCACTTTCTTTCTCAGTAAAAGCATGACAATCAGTTCGTTTAATTTGCAGGTTACCCGGATGCTTTTCAGGTCGGGCCACATTCTGTTTTGCAGATAACGCAGGTTTCTCTCTCAGGTAATCTTAAATCTGCTGGTGGGATATTCTGACCGTCAGCAACGGGGCGGAGAGGTGAATGCATGGTGAAAGCATCACACACCTGGATGTATGTGTGTAGGGTAGCAAAGAGGAGCCAAAAAATGCTGCTTGGGATTCATAAATAAAGTTTTCAGTTCTTTACTTTGAATATTTGCACTGGCTCAGAACTGATCCAAACAATCTGAAATGAGGTGGAAAAGCTGGTTTCACTCATGAAGGAAGTGTGAAAATGAGATGCAGAACAATAATCATTCCCCTTATTTACAACATGTGTATTTGATCATTTCTGGAAGTTTCTGTATTTATTCCAGGCACTGAGTTTATAGAGCAGCCGTTGCATTTGTCGAGACAGAAAACAAATAGTTGGGGATGAAATGTTCTGCATGTAAACAGAAAAATGAAAAAAACATTTAAACGGTGAAATACATCCGTTCGCCAACATGCTTGTTTAGGATGCCGAGCCCAAATCTCTCTTCCTTTTTGTTTATTTTCTGGTCTGATTTTGATTTGTGTGCATATGCAGGATGGCAAAGTCCCTTTTTTCAAACTGCAGTTTAATATAGTTTTTGATGGTTATTTTCACAATCAGTAAAAGAATTTAAAAAACAAACCTTCAGATCAGCTTCATTAGTACCAGATGTGTCCATGAACACTTTTAAAAGATACAATGAACTTCACTGTCGTCCAATTATAATTCAATATAAACAATTCAGTTATAATCAAATATAATTCAGTTAAAACGAATCCATTATATGATGCATAACTGTCCAGGTTTTAATAACTATTTCTATAAACCGAGTCATAAATAAACCTGAGACCAGCTGATTGAATAAAGTCTCTTCCCATCTCTCCTCCTCTGCTTTAACAGAAGGAAAAACCTCCACATGACAACGCAGACCCACAATCTACACAGCAAAACACAAAGGAACATTTTCACTTCACAATCTAACCTGATCTTATCACAGAAAGTAAAGTAAAACGCTGCCGCTTCTCAGATTTCTGCCCCTGAAGACGCAGACTGATCAGCCGGTTTCCCAGTTGTCAGATTTCCTTCGTTTTTTGTGTAAAAGTGAAGATTCCAGCAGAAATGAGCTGAGACTGACCAAAGTAACAATTGATTTATATTTTAGGAAAATCAGGACATCACTTTTGAGTTGTGGTTCAACACAAATATTCCTAGAAAGACAAGTAAAAAAATTAGAAATAATAAGATGCATCACGCATTCGGGACCATTTCTGTTGTCAGCTCAGATAAAAAAAATGGTTTATTTCACTAAATTATATTTTAACAAATTTATCATGACATTCAGTCTCCAGTTATTTAAATAAATAGAGAATTTGGCCTTTTCTGTACCGGAGGGGATCATTCTGCAGACTGTAGCTGTGTAATGATGATGATGCTGAGGCGATGCTGCAGGAAACTCGAGAGGCTGGAAGCAAACGGCTGCAGGTGAGGAGGGACAACAAAACCTGGTGCTAATGAGGCTGGAGCTCCAGCAGAACAACGGCAGGCCTCCTGCCAGCTGCTGATGCCAGCGTGAATCACATCAGACCCCCCCACCATGACAC
Source organism: Craterocephalus eyresii (assembly GCA_037177035.1). Classification (NCBI taxonomy): domain Eukaryota; kingdom Metazoa; phylum Chordata; class Actinopteri; order Atheriniformes; family Atherinidae; genus Craterocephalus; species Craterocephalus eyresii. Next base: position 8,262 of record JBBBVT010055882.1, on the reverse strand, counting down.
CACAGGGCGCAGAGTTCCTCATAAAGCTGCAACATGCGACCGAGAAATACCAGCAGCAGGCATGAAGGAGCAGCGCCGCCGCTCCCTCCGACCTGCCGGACCCTCAGGCTGCTGGTTTTCTGCTCTTACCTCGTTCCGTCGGCGGACTCTGATCCCGTTCGTCCCTCTGCTGTCTCAAAGTCGTCTTTATGTCCTCTTTCAGGTCCTCAGGCTGCAGGAGAAATACTTTGTTTTAATACTTTCTGTAAAAGTCATTCATAGAAACATGAGCAGAGATCCAGAACCAGCCGGTCCAGTTCCACTTTACTCTTCATCCCAGTCTGAACCCTCTGAATAACAGTTCTCCGGGGTCCTGGAAGGACTTTCCAAAACCTTCATTTGTTCTGTTCTTTGTTGAGATGATCTCACACTGCTTTGATCCTTAACTTTATTTATAAAGCACTTCAACACAACAGCAGTAAGAAACAGAGCCAACTCTGATTAAATAAATAAATTAATGAATAAAGTTAAAAACAGAGAGCTGACACACTGATTACATAAAGACATGCATACATGAATAAATAATAAATAAATACCCTAACAAATACAGTAAAATGATTAAAAGATTAGACACTGAAAGAAACAAATAAAAACACAGAAACCAGTTAATTATAAACTACTAAAAACATGGTCCAGGTTCTGGGGAGAACCGGTTCCTCCATCAGACCCGTTTCCACGGGTCTTCAGTCCAAACTTCCAACTTTATTTATTTATAAAGCGCTTTTCATGCGGTTTGGCAACACAAAGTGCTTTACATAATAAAAACAAATTTAAAACATAAAAACCTTCACACACATTAAATTATAAGAAACACAAGCTTTCCTGTAATCTCACTCATTCTTGGGTCATGTGACACACCTCAGCCTTTTCCATGGACACCGTCTCTGATGAGGATCGCTGGTGGAAGTGTGAGTGCGCCCCCTGGTGGACGATTAAAACAGCTGCTCTGAGTCTGGAAACATCTGGAGCCTCTGTGGTCGTCTCATCCAGGAGACCCGTCCCCCGCTGGACAACAAAGAAACCAGGTCAGAGAAAGTCCTCAGGACCAGAACCAGGACCGGGACCAGGACCGGGACCAAGACTGGGACCAAGACTGGGACCAAGACTGGGACCAGGGCCAGATAGTTATAAATCTCTGCTGATCATCTGCCTGTCTGTTAATCAGAACTTATTTTTTATCATTTTATTTGCTTTATTTGGTTTGACTAATTGTTATTTATTAACTATCTTGTGTTTTATTCCTGTACTTATTTTGTTTTTACAGAATTGCAAATGAAATCAGGTGTGAAGGGGTTAAACTGAAACAGGGATGGACCCTTAACCTCTATTTTCTTATTTTGAGGTTCCAAGTTTTTATTTTTTTCGCCCAAAAAAAAAAAAAATGGAATCAGAATTGAGATTGTTGTTTATCGAGATTCTGAATCGTTACAAAATTTCCAAGAATTACATTTTTAAAGACTAGAAATTATTTGCTTGACTTCTTTCAAAGCTGCTGCTAAGTGACCAAGTCATGTTAGGTTAGCAACATTTACAACATTTTTTGATAAAAAATATCAGTTTTCTGTCAGCTTATGAAACCAGTTAATTAGCAGGTTTTGTTACTAAAAGAGAGTTGGATGTGAATTAAGATCGGTTTGAATCGATACAGAATCAGTTGAATTATTCGTTGCTTTAAGATTCACATCCCTAGTTTTTATGGTTGCAAGTAAAAAACTCAGCCTCGTCCCCCTGCTGAGACAAACACCCATATTAAAGTTCTGAGAACGAAATTATGTTTTTTATAGAGGAAATGTAACTTGTTTATAAAAGTTGCTTGTCACTATTTCATTTTATACTACATTAACTAAGTTTTTTGTGAAAACTTTGCTCGTCTTTTGCCCCCTGGTGGATACTTTATGCACTACAGTAATTCCGGCTTCACAAGGTAATTATTTTGTTAAAGATTTCACTTAATAAAAAAGTTTAATAAAAAAATTCTGCCAATCATTCCTTGTCTCAGGTAATAATGGCTAAAGTTTTTTGGGTGTAGTTCTGCACTTTATTGGTTCTGGTTAATTTCTAATGAAATCTCACATTTTTCCCAATTAGTCAAAAAGTGTATTATTATTATAATTAACGTGATGAACTAGACAATACGAACAGCCTCAAAGTTCTTGAAAAATTGATTTTCAACAATATTTTGTCAAATTTTATTGTTTCCTCGTACATTAAGACTACTAATTACAACGGATCCAGGAAGTCAGCGAACATTTAATCCCAGGTAATTGCAACTATCATTAGAGGGAAGATGTAGAGGTTAATTTAAACGTACATACGTGTGCGTTTCTCTGAAGTGATAGGAAATACAAAACCATGAGGAAGACCTGGCAGAGAACAGTAATACTAATGCACGGAGGAGAAGGAGCACAGCCAGGATCAGGTGGAGCAATCAGCAAAGTAAGAGCAGGTGTGCTGAACAGGAAGTAACGAGAACTGAACAGGAAATAACAAGCATAGACATCCATAATAAAAGCTGGCCAATGGAGGCAAATGTCTCCGCCGGGCGGCCATCTTACCACAGGCAGCTCTCTGTAACACTGATTTAGTAGGAAATGTAGTTTTTAAATGAACATCACTTGCTCAGTTTTTGACTCCACCATGAAGCATTAAAGCAAAACTTCACCCTCAGAATGATGTGCTTTCATTTTCTACTCGCCCTCATGTTGATTAACCCTCTGGAACTCTTTCTTGATATTTATCATGCAGGAGGAATATTGACAAGTTTTTGTTGACTTTTATTAACCTTTTTTCTCCGATGCCGTTCAACATCATTGTAGCCGAACTGAGGCAAAACGAAAACGTCCCCACGTCTCCGGCTACATGATGAATATCAACAAAGTGTTGCAGAGTGTTAATCAGCATGAGGAGGAGTAGAGAATGAAGGCACATCATTCTGAGGGTGAAGTGAAGTGTGACATCTAATTGGTTTATATAATCATGTGACATAAAACTCTTCGCCATGAAAAAAACAGCAAGTTATGTACTGGTACAGGGTAAATATAAAAAAACATTTTTTATCTGATATGTTGTCTCACAAATAAGAAAAACTGATTCCAGATCATCTGTAACAACTTAATTCTTCGAAACACTGGATAATTTGTCCAAAATTAATTTATAAAGGATAAGAATTTCTTATCCAATATTTTCTTTAATCTTCTTTACCCATTTTATAATGTTATCATTTGTTGTTTTCTATTATTCTATATTTTAATATTTTAATTTGAATAAAATTTTTGGGACAATAAATAGTCTTGAACATCTGTTTTCTCATTTTTCTCTAACTTTATTAAAATTTAACCACTTTTTATAACGAATGAAAAGGAAATCAATAAAATAATACAAACCTGAATTTAACCACAACAGTTTTTCTAAGAAAAACTTCTGCGTATTTCAGTCAATCAATAAATAAAAGTTAAAAAAATAACGTGATGGTTCGTTATTTCCTGAGCAGAAACTGGTTAACATATTTTAAATCCTGATTAATAAATATATATCCAATAGCTTGAATTGATTTTCTGTAAATAAATAGTAAAACAACAAATCATGATGCTTCCAACATCTCGGCTGAGTTTATTAACAGATCAGATGAACTTCAACAAAACTTCCAACGTCCCAGCGAGAACCAGCAGGTATCAGGATGCTTCCTCCGAGTCGTCTCCGTCCTCCGGCTCACAGTTCGTGGCCAGACGAGTCGGAAGCCGCGGCTCCGGAGGAACTCTCCGGAGGAAGAGGAGGAGGCTGAAGGGTGACGAAGACGGCGCCGCAGTCCTGACGATATGCAAGAACATTCATCATTAAAGCAAACGTCTCTGATGTGCAGAGCAGGCTGTAGGGATGGAGTCGACAGTCGATACCAGCCAAAGTATCGTTAGCGATAATTATTTGGGGGTTGGAGATAAAATTCTGTGGATAGAAAACATTAAATTCTAAATAATTGAAGCAGAAAAACTGCATGTCAAGCCACAGGGTATTCTGTCGGCCAATCAGGTGCCCTGATGCTGCTGCCACTCTAAGTGCAGATGTTTTTATATTTTACTGGTTTACTATTCTGGTTTATTATATTCATCATATAACCATCATATGTTTTATTTTCCATTAAATTTGTGAATAATCTTATATATATCTGTAATTTAATAATTCTATAATTTCCAAAAATATATCATATTCAATACTTAATTTGTCTATACTTATTGTGAATTCTGGTTTATTATATTCATCATATGTTATATTTTCCATTAAATTTGTGAATAATCTTATATTAATCTGTAATTTAATAATTCTATAATTTCCAAAAATATCTCATATTTAATACTTAATATGTTTATATTTATTGTGAATTCTGGTTTATTATATTCATCATATAACATCATATAAACATATAATGGTTATATGATGAATATATATTTATTTGTGAATAATCTTATATTACTCTGTTATTGAATAATTTTATCATTTCCAAAAATATTCAATATTTGTTACGTAATATAATATTTATACTTGATATTCTTTAAATATTTATTTTTACAGTGTAAAGTGCTTTTTTATGTGTAATGAATGAAAAGTGCTATACAGTGAAGTTTGATTTGATTTGATTTAAACATTATCTTCTAAAGGGCAAAAAAGTAATAGAATCATTATTGTTAAAAAACGTGCCATAATGCTCTCCTATTTATATGAAAAATTTAGGTATCGCCCATCACTATGACAGCGAAACACTAAATGCTCTTTTTTTACAGTAATAAATGTTGAATAATAACATATAATTAATAATTTAATAATAAAAAAATTAAGTAATTAATAATACACGTTAATTTAAAGCTTAATAAATAAATTTTACAAAAAATTTGGATTATAACTTTTTTTTTACTTGCATAGTTAAAAACAAAGAAGAGAAGAAGAAATAACATTCAAAAAAACGAAAAGCACTAACAGCTGGAGGAGTTGCTTCAGTGGGAGGGAGGAACTGCAGCACCCCCTGCTGGACTGGAGGAAGCAGCAGGGGTCCATGGAGGCCGTCGTAGAGCCCGGCAGGGACGGGCGGCAGGTGCTGCAGGTGGAGCAGGAAGTGTGGAGGGTAGCTGCCTGGGAAAGGACCCCACATCGGGAAGGAACAATGAGGAAGAGGTCGAGGAAGAGGGTGAGGAAACGCCGGTCCTAGCTCGCCGGGATATGGCGAATCTGGGAGGATAGGTTTGGGGGTTTGTAAAAATTCAAATCTTCATATTTTCTCACCAAATTAAATGCATTATGAAACTTTAATCAGAGTCTCTGAGACCTTCCCCGTCATGCTTTTGGTAAAAACTCAAAATTATGAATTAGAAGAATTATAAGTCGCTTTGGATAAAAGCGTCTGGACACCTTTCACACTTAATCCTTCTGACATCACCCAATAAATATACAAATATTATTTCTGTTTGTTATAATCAGCAGTGATGCTGAATGGAGCGTTTGAAAAGTAAATATTATGTGAGAAGAATTGATGTTTTAAAACGTCCAGAACACATTACTACACCGCCATCTGGTGGCTTTAAAATGTGACTTCAAACTCAATAAACTGTCCCTTTGTGACTGTTATTTGCTCTGAAACTTATGTTATTTCAGTTTTATTTCAAACATAATAAAAACATTGATTTAATATAAATGCTTGTCCATGTGTTTATAAATATAAGTGATTTAAGCCTTTATTATGTTTGTCTATGCTGGAGACTACTTGAGACAAGCGGTTTTTCTGAGAGGGTTCAGACTGGGATAAGGATAAATCAGCCCTGATAAACACTTTTAATAAATGAGTAAATAAATCGTTTTTTGTTATTTGTTGTGTAAAAAAGTGAATTTACTATTAATTAGACACATATGATTTCTCCATCAGTAAATTGAATCTAAACGTGACTCTTAAAACTCCTCCAGCTGCACTTTCATTATAAAACATTTCTATTAAAAACCGGTAAAGAGGTGAAGTTCTCACCGGAAGCTCCGCGCGGATCATCCCTGCCCTCCAGCCCGGACCCCGGGTCTCCTCCCGGGTCAGGCCGGGGGCTCTGGAGCTCCACGGGGCTCCAGAGGGCGGACTCCGGGGTCCCTCCGGATGAGCCCTGTCCAGATGTGTCCAACGCACCGGCGCCTCCACCGGGCCCCCCGGCCGCTGGTCCCGGTCGCTGCTCGGTGGTCCCGGGGCTTCGGCCCAGGTTTCTCTGGACCGCCGCGACCCGCGCGCGCTGCGTGACGAGCCCGCACTTCCAGCAGCTGCAGGACAGGAAGGGGCAGAGCTTGGCGTGGCCCTTCTTCGGGATAACGATGCCGTGGTGCCGGCAGCGGGAGCACTTGGGCTTCCTGGGGTCCGCCGGAGGAGTGGGGGTCATGGTTAAAGCTGGAGATCCACGCACGCGCCCCGCTGTGACGGGTTTTATTAAAAAAAAGGGGGGAAAGGGTCATTTTGGGTCGTGGGAAATATGAGAAGCGAGCCTGCGGGGATTTCCCCGGTGAGCATTGTCAGGTGTTCATATTGTATCATACTTATGGGGACCAACGTGGGCCGAAGCCCCTGATTGACCAGATTGCTTTTACCCCTGATCCCCTATTGGTCCATCAGACAATTAAGAAAAAAAGCGGTAAACGATCAAGAATATGAAATTAAACAGGTGGTCGCAGTTAATGGTGTAGTCCACTGAATATGAACTGAGCGGGCCAATAAATGAATAGTAAAAATATCACAATAATAATAATAATAATAATAGATTATTATTATAACCATTATATTGTTATTATCATGATAATACATTATTATTAAAATTAGTACTTTAGTTACTAGTTGTATAAAGTAAAGTATAAATTAAAGATTAATATTTTGGTCCCTCATGAATTGCTTTCTACGAAAACCACAGGAACCAAACCAGCACATGCTGAGGTTGAAGCAAACTTTTAACTTGTTTAATCTGGACTGAAAATGTTCAGAGAAAAAAATGAATATTTTATTTCTGTTATTCAACTTATTATTGGTCAAAGGTCAGAGCAGACTTTACTTCTTAAGGAAGCTGAGATCTTTTAACGTCTGCACCAAAATGTTACAAATGTTCTATAAGTCTGCTGTTGAAAGTGCAATCAGCTTTGCAGCAATCTGCAACTTGAAAAGAATCAACAAACTGATCAAGAAAGCTGGTTCTTTTCTTGGAGGAACTCTGGAACTGCTAGAGCTGATCACCCAAAAGAGCCCTCAATTAATTAATATGATAGTAAAAAAAAAACTACTACAATAGTGAATTTCCCTATGGGATTAATAAAGTATTTTTCAATCATTGTTCATTTCATTTCATCATATCTTGCTTTTAGTCTTTGTAATGTTTTAGTTTTTTGTATTTTTCTTTGCACCTGTATCTGTGATGGTAATGGGCAGAGGTGGCTCAGGTGGTGGTAGAGCAGGTTGTCCAATGCCCTAAAGGTGTGTGATCCCTCCCCAGTTAACTGTCATCGTGTCCTTGGGCAAGACAACTTACCCTCCTTGCCTCCAGTCTGCACATTACTGGTGTACTCAAGTTTAAGTCATTTGGATAAAAAGCACCTGCTAAATGCCTGTATCATATAATGTTTTATGGAAAACACTTTAAAGTGCCTTGAACAGGAAGTGTGCTACAAATAAAATAAATGTGTCAGCATTAAGTTAAGACAGTTTTTTTAAATTCATTGCAGAAAACTAAATATGTCTCAAACTTCTTCATTAGCTTTGGTTCTAGTAATGAGATTCAGACTTAAATATTGGAATAACTTTTCCAAAACTTTCTTCAACAATAAACACGCTGCAGTTTGGCTGCTCAGCCTAAGATGCCAAACTTGTGCAGCTGAAATGAATTAGTGATTAACATGATCATGTTGATGCAGCGACTTTAACAGCAACCATGGAATTCTGAGTCTTTGGGAAGATTTTGGGTGAAGGATCTTTTGTTTTTTTTCCTAATTGAACAGATTTCTTTCTCAAAATAAAGTTGAATTTTTTCTATCAGAATATCACAAAACCAGTCAAACAATGTGGAGGAATTTCAGTGTGTAAAGGACAAATCTTAGCAGCACATGTCGGTCTCTCGTCCCTCAGATGGACCTGCATCCAGAACCAGACGGTAGTGGGGGGGTCAGGGTTCTGGGACGGTAGGGGGGGGGGTCAGGGTTCTGGGACGGTAGGGGTCAGGGTTCTGG
>JBBBVT010055536.1:0-10574 GCA_037177035.1 Craterocephalus eyresii | reverse complement strand
GGGATGATGGATGGAGGATGGAGGGATGATGGATGGAGGGATGATGGAGGGATGATGGAGGGAGGGATGATGGAGGATGGAGGGATGATGGAGGGATGATGGAGGGATGTAAGGGATGATGGAGGGATGATGGAGGGATGATGGAGGGATGATGGAGGGATGATGGAGGGATGTAAGGGATGATGGAGGGATGATGGAGGGATGTAAGGGATGATGGAGGGATGATGGATGGAGGGATGATGGAGGGATGATGGATGGAGGGATGATGGAGGGATGATGGAGGATGGGTGCAGCGTCTGCAGTGCTGCAGACTCTGCATGGGTCGTGGTGGTGAAGAAGGATCGGAGCCAGAAGCTGCATCTCGGCTCCCTCACCGATGGACACCAGCTCTGATTGGTGACCCAAAGAAGCAGACGGCCAATCAGAGCGGGCCAAATGAGTTTCCTCTGCAGGGTGGCCGGGCTCTCCCTTGGAGATAGGGGGGGGGGCTGGTTCATCTGGTCGGGATGCTGCTGGATCCTCCCTGGGGAGGGATTTCAGGGAGGAGACCCCGGGGTAGAACCAGGGACAGGCTGGAGGGATTCTGGCCGGGGAGCGCCTCCGGATGGAAAACGAGATAAAATGCAAATAAAGAGAAGAAATGCTGGATCGGTTGTTTACAGCCTGATCGAGACATCAAAGCAGCATCTGAATTTCTGTTGAACAAATTCCAGTTTCACTAAATGAAAACGTGTTTCTGACTCACTGGAAAAGGTCAAAGATTCTTTCTGCGCTGAGCTGAGTCACAACAACCGCAAATCATCCTCCGTTTCAGCCGGACCAGGCTGTGACTCACAACAGTCTGGCATCGCAGAGACAAATATTCACTCTAATTAAGCAATTAGCCTGACAAGCATGAAAGAAAGCATCGGCGAGTCCACATGAGGGGAAGATAAGTGTCCAAAAGTAATGCCTGGAAAATGGATTTATCATCCGGAGTGGAAGAAACACCAAAAACAGACGTTTAATTATGCTGCTGGAGATGAGCTGGACGGGGTTTTCCAGCCAGCGGCCTCCGGAAGTCCCCCGCTCACTGTGAAGGCTGATTCATTTCTGATGCAAATGTGAATCACCTCAGATCGATCTGCTTCCAGTGACTGAGGCCATAATTCAGCCTGGAGATGCGGAGTGGCTGAGAAAGGAAAGGAAAAGAATCTTTTTATTTTTTTCCAGATCCCTCTGTTCATGGCAGGAGCCTGCAGGCTGCACATGCAAAGAACCGCAAACAGAAAAGCACCTTTAATCTGCTGTACTTTGCAAAGTCTAAATGATTCATTTACGACTTCAGGCTGAAGTAGTTTGTCAGAGAATGACTTATTTTACCTGCGAAGCCAAATGTATCTTATTAGATGCAGTTTCAGAGACATTTTGCATCACTTTAAGGTGAAAACTTTGCTGAAAACACTCCAATAAACAACCATAATATTTGTTTCTGGCCCCTACGGGATACCAGGAAGCAGAAGACAACACTATACTAATTTTGACAAATGGTTGATATGTAAAACTAAATTTTTGTTAATTTGTTCATTTTTTCTGTTGAAGGGCCAATTAAAGACTTCAGATTTAAAAAAATGTCACTCTCTTATTTTTCTTCGGTTTGCTTTTAAAGGGTTAAAGAGCAAAATATATAAATTTATTATATTTTTAAAGCCGTTTTTTGCAGTGTATGAAGGTCCTAGGAACAAATGAAGGCAGAAATGCTGATACTGATTTGCTTGAAATTCGACAATCAATAAAGGATGTTGCCTTTAATTATTCATGTATGGTCGGAAAGAAACACAGTGTAAAAGATTCTGATAAAATATTTTGTCATCAAGCTGAACGGCAGAAGACAAATTTTAATCTTAGCATTTTTTTTTGTTAATATAAAATGACTTCAGTGTAACAAAGAAAAATTAATATTTCCGTTATTTCCTTTTATCTCACACAATTCTTAAAATTAAAAATTAAGTCAATAATGCAAATGGTCCCCGAAGTCCTCTACAAGAAAACATCGCAGGTATCAGTCGATACTGATGCTGTCCTTGGTATCGATAATACCAAAATTTGGATTCATCTGCCAGCCCTAGTTGTAATGAAAATAAGACATTAATAATAATAATAATGATGAAACATACATACATCCTGCTTCCCAACAGACCCGCTTCTTTCATTTCATATAAATACATGAATATTTCTGTCAATTATAAACCTGTCATACCACCAAATAAGTCTAACCCTAAGACTTCAGAATTAATCAAATGTAAGAAATAGAAAGAAATTATTCTTTTTAAATTGGGGGCTCATTGAATTTGGTCCCGGGAACTTACACTGAAAATCCATCAATACTGATGTTATATTTACATCTTTAAATCTGCGCAGCTGCGACTTTAAACTCTTTATATCCAGAAACAGCTCGACGCTTACGGGCGGCTCTGTTGAACTCGTCGGTTCCGTTTTGCTCAGAAAAACATCTGAAGATCAACTCGATGCATTCTGAGCTCCGCTTGTTAAAATGAGTTCACCTGAACAGCAGCAAGAAGAAGAAGACAAACTTTGTAGAAGCAGAAACTTCTCTCCGGCTCATTATAACCGAGGCACCAGGGATTTCATTTGCATTAATCACAGCACTAAAAAAAAAAAACATATTTTAAAACTCGTCCTACCCATGAAATGAGTCCTTTGGGAATAACAGGAAGGAAGGTATGAGAAACTCTGTCGCGTGTAAAATCCATCCTAAAAATATTCAAGGTCTTTGCAACAAAGAAAAACTGGACTGAATGAGGAGGTTTTATCCCAATGTGTGTCAGTTCAGGGACTCTAAATTGTCTGTTTGAGGACAAAAGTGCAATATTCAAGATTCAAGAAGCATTTCATTTCATTATGCAGCATAATGAATATTCCTTCAGCAGCTCTTGGTTCAAGGCATAATAAGGGAAAATAAATAAATAATATTAGTGTTCAGTCTGTGGGGGATGGGGCAGGAGAAGCAGGGGTGATGCATGTCACAGCTCTGGGGAGGAAGCTACTGTATATATATATATATATATACTATTATCCTCCTAAAATACTAAATCTCATCATGATATGAGCTGCATTCAGTCCCTCTGATCAGTGAGACGGTGTAAATGCAAACAGTATTGTTAAAATTCACAACATAAACAACAGAAGAGCCAAACTTCTCCTGAGAGTTCCAACATTGGCTGTAAAACTCGAGGAAAGGCTGGAATGAAGGAGGAGCCTCAGAGCCAAACTCCGTGCTGAGCCAAGGATCCAGGAGCTCGTCAGGAAGACGCAGCAGATGTCTCCGGCAGCAGAAACCTGAAGGATAAGCTTCTGCACAGCATGCACCGCCTGCTTCTCATGCAGCAGAACCTCAGCAGGTCCCGGTCGGTCTGAGAGCCAGCAGAAGGCAGGTGATGCTGGAGGAGGATCGTTTCACAGCTTCAGCTTGATCTGATGATGATCCCTCCGCTGAGGAAGAGATGCCAACGAGGGCAGATCGATCCAGATAATAATAATAACAATTATATCATTAATTATTATTAATAATAATAACAAAAAAATAATAATAATGATAATAACAATAATAACAATTATTTTATCAATTATTATTATTATCAATAATAATAATAATAATCATCACACATTGGATATATAACATCCTTCACATCGCTGGATCTCTGAGGGTGAAAAGGTTAAAGAGAAATTTTAAAAAGCTTCAGTAAAAGTTTTAAAAGATAAAAAGTGTACAAAACTGTGGGTGGCAAGATCATTTCAGAAAAATGTCAAACCTGTATTTATCAAATAAATTTGGATTATTATTATGGCAGTCAAAATTAAACCATAAACATTATTATTATGTTTATGGTTTAATTATATTATTATTATTATTATGCATTAATTCTTTAACACATTAATGCATAAATCCTCATTAATCTTCGTTATTTAGAAAGTCAGACTGTTTTCAAGCTGAATATTTAAAGGATCCTGTCATCACAGATGGAAGCGTCATGAACACCAACATAAGTCATCTTGTCTTTTATTTCAGCAATGTACCCCCTGTGTAGCACTTTTCCAGCAAAGTACCTGCCAACCAATGCAGAGCTTCCTGGTTGGGAACACAAGTAAACCGGACCAGACCATCAGCACCAGATGTGTTCAATTTGTACCTAAAAAAACAAGATTCCTGACTAAATTCCTGGGAAAGGTGTTAAAACCATGATAAATGTCCTCTCCATCCATATTTTCCATCCAAGCTTCGTGTTTATAAATTTCATGGCTGTTAACGTATCAAACAAAAGAAGAGTTGAGGATTTTCACTCATCCATCAGTTCTTCCAGCTGGAGGGAAAATTAATCTGCATTTTTTCACAACTTGCTCCACAGCAGCCATGTGAACGATCCAGCCACAGCCTGATCAGAAGGAAAATATTTCACATAAACACAGAATTAAAAGTGAACACTGACAATATACCTTCTCTATAAACTTACAGGAAGATTTGATTTTTATCACAGGATTATCAGAACCTTGGTGGAGATAATTACACCTGTGCAGTGGGTTTTGAAATATTTGTTCATATGTTCAGAATTAAATGGAAACTTGATCATATTCCATATTTCTCTATCTGTATCTGCCTTTTTTATGCAAGTATAAACTATAAAATGAAGTTTGTGATAGACGCGTTGTGCACACCATTATTCCAGGATCTTTGCTCTCAAAGCTGCACAACCCAAACAGGACATCAGCTGTTTGGGAAACAGCTCTTATTTTGGGAAGTTAGGAACTCTTAGCTTTCCAGGTAATTCTGTAAGTTTAGATGACAAGAAAAGCTGCAGCTCTTCCTCCTTCCCTGGTTAAAAATATAAAAATATTGATTCTGAAGAACATCAGACATAATCAATGTTAGAAATAAGCCACTCTCTTTGCCTTTCATATTAAAAGCACTCAATTGATTGTCTCCACATAAAGCCGTAACACGGACCGGTCAGCATCCCGGAGAGTGACGACAGATTCTCTCCCGGATTTATAGATTACATGAATAAATGAAAGTTTTTTCAGTCATGTGCTCAGAGGTGGAGACTTGGCATGAAGTGCAGCATAAATCAGAAACGAGGTGCATAAAACTGTCCTGCTGGGAGATGAATTCATCCTCCACGTCCAGAAAAGCCTCCTGGTTTGGTTCTCAGCGAGTTGAGAAAATTCATCGTTTTTCTGAGAGAAAAGAATAAAAACAGCCGACTGAGCGATCAAATATGCCTTATTATATCCTGAGGGGCCGAGGAGTCTCTTTCTTTGTGGTTTTATGTCTGAAGCATCCTTCACTGAGACGAAGGAGGATGTTTGGGAACCACTGGCATAGATCTGTGGGAGAAAAACTTAATTCACATAAATATCACAATTTTTTGTTTCGCTATATAGATTTTTTTGGTGACAACAAAAATAAGTTTTAATCTCCCAAATCCCTTTTTTTAATACTTTTTTTTTTTACTATTTGTTATTTAATTGTTTACAATATTTGTTTTATTTCATTTTATTTATTTATATATTTTTACATTTTTACTTGCTTTGTCAGACATTTCAGCCGCAGAATGACGGTGTTGTGTTTCATTTTCCAAACTTAAACGCTTCATTTTCAGCTGGTTCAAATATATTCCAGCTGTATGAATCTTAAAAAACTTACCAAGATTTTTGGAGGAATTATGGATCCTAATTACATTTTGTGGGGTTACATTTACATGTTACATGTTGTGGGGTTAAAAAAGAAAAAAACTATGGTCCAAGTGCACATACACAACATTGGCCTCACTTCCACTTATCACCAGAGGGGGCAGACTTCTGAAATAAAGCTACAACTGCAGCTGTGGTCCTTTAATTTTACAACTGTCCCTGGAAACTAATCTGACTGTGATCGTACGCTTTTTTTTTTACTGTGTTTGGCACTAATAATGTCACTAGAAGAGAAGTTTTCAGTTTGCATCCCACCAGTGCGACGCCCCCCTCCCTCAGTGAGGAGGTAAACAACTAAGGCCCAATCTCAGTCCTCAGCCCTTCTGCTCCATTTTGTGCATTAATGAGAGACAGAGGGGTGTTTGGATTCTCTTTGGGACTGAGGGGGGGATATACTTGCTGCTTGCTGCGTCGCTAATGTCAGTTCGGCGCGTTGACGCGAGGTAACGCAACACGTGCGCGAGCTGCAATATTGACTTCACCGCTATAAGTGCTCGTGCCCCATTTTGGTCAACGGACCGCATTTACGCATTTATTACGTGCTCATATACCGCATCTAACGGCGGCAAGACATTTTTCCCTTTAGTTTCTACTGCAAAGTAAAATTATTGATCCTTTTACCTCGATTTCAAAGTCCAAATTAAACTTAGTTGTTTGGGGAAAAAACCCGGAAATACAAATAACTGGCAACATAACTTTCAGAGTACAAGTGCTGCATACTCTGCCTAGTGGTACCCTCCGGTATTGACCATGTTGGCCGCGATGTGCCTATGCACACAACAAGTACATCGCAGGGGAAAGTCTGAGGGGGAGGGCTAAGGGGGAGGGCTGGATATCAGCAAAGGGGTCTCTGATGCAGACTTCATGGCAAAGAGGAAGGAGGAGTTTTACGCTTTCATGCAGGAAACAAACACGTGCAAAAAATTTGCATTTTCGTTAATAACTTAGTTAAAAATGTTTAACTGTTGTTAAAAACATTAAGATAAGGTCGATGTTTACCCATGATGGTGAAATGCGCCGTCTGACAGGCCTACGCATGTTTCAGAAATAAAAGTAGCGATGTTGTAATTTGCATAAAGGTTTTAATTGGGGAACAGTATATAGGTCATTTTTATCTCTGGTTATGAGGCTGGAGGTTACGTCTCTTATTCCTGCTGTATCATATCTCTGTGTGACGCGTTTATCTGCAAACAGCCACAAACCGACCGGCCTCCGGCCGCAGAAATGCAATTTTCCCTCCTCTGCATCTTCACCGGTGTTTCGTATGTGGATGCGTTAAAAATCTGTTTGCTGCTGCAGTGAAAAGCAGCGTACGGAGCTTCATGTTTGATCCGAGCAGATCGCCTGCTGAAGTTTATAACTCAGAAAGCTTCTCTCCACCTGCTCTAACAGCCACGGTGTGCCACTTTCCTCAAACCTCAGCCTCCAGCGGCTGTCAATCAAACAGGAGAGCATCCTCGTCTCTCCGTAGCAACAGGCTGACCCTGTTTCTATGGTTATGCTGTCTCTCTTCCAGGACGCGAGCATGTGGGCGCTGTAGGTGTTTGGAAAAATCGTCTCAGACAGGAGGCGAGTGTCTGCCAGCTGCCAACAGGTGAGGCTGCAGGTAGAAGCGTGTGAGAGACAGCCTGAGAGGCTAAAGGCTCTTTGTGGAGGATTTGCTTTCTAAAACCTTTAAAGTGGAACAAATTAGGCAGACAAATGATGCGAATGACGGTTTTATTCCCAACTTCTTATTCTGCTGGAAAAAAAAGCAGCCGAGTGGCCTTTGTGAGCCTGCCGTTGCTATGCAACAACCCCAGTAATGAGCAGCGTTATTGGAAAAGTCATTAACTTAAGGCTGGAGTTCAGACGCCGCCTTCCTCCCGGCTGATGGCGCTCAGCGTGATGAGCGGCTGTGACAGCTGATGATAAGTGGTTGCCACGGCGGCCACGGCGGCCCCTCTGGTCCCCAGAGTCCAGAACCGCACCCAGGTGACCCGTCAGCGCTTTAATCCCATTTCCTGCTGCCAGCTGCCCTGAGTCATTACTCTGAGCAGCTCCATTCATGAGCAGCATGCACGGGGGAGGCGGGGCCACGTGCACCAGCGTGCACGTACAGGCGCATGCGTCCATCTGTTGGAGTGTGTGGGGGTGTGTATGTGCTGTTTTTTTTTTTTGTTTTGGGTTTGATTTTCTGTCTGGGAGAGGCTCCTGGTAAACAGAGAGGATAAATAAATAATAAAAACGGAGCAATTAAAGCTGCAGCAGGGATTCGGTCTACGTCAGGAATGGGATGAAGCAAACCGGAGAGCCGCTTCTCAGCCTCTCTGAGACGTTTAAGTCAAGATAAGAAAATGATCCGACTCCGTCAGCCAAGCTTCATGGAAACGCCCCATTGCTGGTTTAGCTTGTAACTTTCAGGAACTGGGTTGTAGCACTCCTGCGTTTAGGGTCAGGGGTCTGGTAATGGGCCGACTGGTCAGAGCAAAAAGGAAAAACATTGATCCACAAAAAAGCCATTTTATTGTTTCATGATTTTTAAAATTGAATTTGAATGTTAGGCCTTTAAGGAAGCAAAATTATGGCCAGGCTGATGTGTTGTGTTTTTTAATTATTCATTAATTAATTAATTAAACTAAACTAAACTAAACTAAACTAAATAAATAAACAAATAAATCAATTTTTTTAAGTAATCTTGTCTTGTGGTGGATCATATCAGCAGAATGATGGTCTCGCTGCTGTTTATGTTTTTCAAATTTAATTAAATAAATATAAATTTAAATAAAACAAAGTAAATGTGTCTTGTTGTACATTATATTAGCAGAATGATGGCCTGGCTGCTCTGTTGTGTTTTTCTGCTTAAAATAAATGAAGAAATAATTCTTTAAATATTTTTTTTTTTTTTACTTTTCTTGTGGTACATTATATTAGCAGAATGATGGCCTGGCTGCTGTGTTGTGTTTTTCTGTTTAAAATAAATGAAGAAATAATTCTTTAAATATTTTTTTTTTTTTACTTTTCTTGTGGTACATCATATTAGCAGAATGATGGCCTGGCTGCCGTGTTGTTTTCTCCAAATATAAACACTGGTTCTAACATATTCCTTTTAAATGAATCTTAAACATCGACTCAAATGTGATGTGCGGTTTTTGTGGAAGTAAGGTTCCTGATTAGATGTTTTCACATGTTTTGAGGTAAAAAAAAAAAAAAACTAAAAATCACGGAAATATTAAAGAATTATAAGAATCACAATATAAACTGAATCAGCACCCCCCAAAAATGGTAAAAGAACTGAATTGGGAGGAAAGCACATCATTTCAGCTCTAAAAAAAAAGCAACAGGAAGTCCGGCTGAGAAAAGCAGAATGGCTGCAGCAGCAGGAAACCTCACCGGGGGTCCCTCCTCCCAGAAAGAACCGGAAACTGAAGCCACACCAGAATGGGACCAACTGGTCTCCAGTTCAGCTCCATATTCGGACGCTGGGCTCAGAACCATGAAAGCATGGATTCTGCATGTCCAAACAAGCATGTTCACGGCCCTGCATCCTGTCAGAGGGGAAGGGATGCTTAGCAGCACTAAGATGCGATGGGTTCTTGAAAAGATGACTTCTGAGTCTCAGCTGTTACTCGACCCTCACAGAAAGACTGAATCCACCGATTCTTTGCACATTAATTTTCTTTGAATTCTTTGCTATGAGTGTTCTCATGACAACTTCTTGAGATTTAGATAAAAATAAGGAATGACTATAAGTTTTATGCCTTTGTTACCAAGGAAACCAGGTGACTATTGTCAACCGAACCCTGTTCAACCCACGCCTGCAGCTTTGGATACTAAATACGGCTCAAATTAAAAATAATCTACAAGTTGGTTCTGTGGCTGTTACACAGCGTACAAATATGAAATGACCTCAGCGCACCGCTGTTATGCTTTTAATGTTTTATGTAAAGCACTTTGGATGGCCTTGTGTGTGAAATGGGCTACAAATACATTTTCCTCCTCTTGCAAATGAATGTTTTACCATTTACAAGAATGACTTCTGAAAACTGGCACTTGCTGTTCTGGTTTTAATAACTCAGGAAGGACCTTTTTTTCTTCTATGGCTTTCAGAATATTTGGTGTGATCCTGCTCATATTTACACGTTAAAAGAAGATTTGCCATAAATATTCTGCGCAATCTTGCAAAATGAAAGAACAAAAAGAAGATTGAGGACTTGTGCGGTGGTTCTTCTCAAAGATGGTGAAACTTAATTCATAAAAAAGTGGAGCTCACATCAGATGAAGACATCACATTTTTGGTGGAGAAGTCTGACTTTCATTCATTGTTTTCTCTGCATGTGTGATTCTACACTGCCGGGCCAAAGAAAGTGGCTTCCTTATTTAACTAAGCAAATAAGCACAGACTCTTCCATTGGATAATTCCTGCATAGGCAGTTAATTTCAGATACAACCAATTATTTAACCCAAGTGATGCAATGAGTAGCTTTTCATTTCTTAAACAACCACTTGGAAAAAGACAACCTGTTGTCGTCTCCAGAAGGGTCAGATTTAAGGCTGGGTTTAAAAAATCGATTTAAATCGATTCAAGAATAAAAACAATCTATAATCGATTCATAAAATGCCAAAATCGATTTTTCAAAATAATAAAAGTATTTTTTTTTTTTTAAAGAAGGAGAGCTTAGTATTTATTTGGTTATTCTTTTTTACTGTATTGTTTCTGTTAACACTGTATTCTGTTTAACATATAACATTGGTTATTTTTACAAATAGATGTTAGTTATGTGTGTGACATGCCAGTGCTGGACAATTTTTAATGAAAACATGAATATTAAATGTATATAAAATAC
>JBBBVT010055440.1:0-10578 GCA_037177035.1 Craterocephalus eyresii | reverse complement strand
TGGTCGGGTGGTCCCTGAATGCAATCGATCAGATTTTTTCTACCCACAGACAGGGCAAGGGAGAGCCCACATGTCCGTTTTTCTCTTTATAAAGAGAGAGGATGTGACAGTAGAAAAGGTTTTGGAGCAAAGTAATTTGTGTTCTTGTTGCTATGAATGAGCAAAGTGTAACACAGAAGATTTCCTGGCTCGAGTGCACGTTTCAAATTCAAATTCCAATGTATTTATTTTTAAAGCACTTTTCAGGCCAAGGGAACTCAAAGTTCTTCACATATTGAAAACAATGCATGCATAAAAAAGTTAAAAACAGCCTTCACATAAAAAGGTAAGAACACAAACATTATAATTACTGTAAAACACAAACCCACACACACACCCACACACACAATAAAAAAGAGGTCTCACTAGTTAGATGGACCAGATGCCTGAATCTGTTCCACCTGGAAACTATTTCACAGCTGTGACACCATCAAGCCAATGCAAACAAATATTCTTTCATCTTCAGAAAAAGTAAATAAACAAACCAAAGACAGCAGAAAAGGTGTGGATATTAATTAACCCACCTCCCCTGTGGCTGTGATCTGCTACTAAGTGATCACATGACCCGGTAAGATTGGCTCTGAGCAGCAATTTTCTAAAACAGAGAAAATGCTTTTTTGCTGCTTGACTCAATTCCTGCCAAATAGAGCTCTCACAACTGTTACCCCAAACATACAGGCCCTACTCACCAGCCATCTCCTCCAACTTAGCTCACGGAAAATAAAAGGAAGCTGTGGTGTTTGTGGTCTACGTAAGATCCTGTGAGATGCAAGTTTCCAGAAATCACTGTCTGATGAAGAGGAGAAGAATCCTCCCTCTTTCTCCTGAAGTCAGTCACAACCTTTGTGTTTTTAATGCGCTACAATATCAGAGGTGCAAAGTAATAAATTACATTTACTCAAGCAACTGCAATTGATTTTTGCCGTGAGTAATTAAAAATTGTATCAGTTTTTGAATTGTTTTACTTAGACACAACTGAATTTTTAATGGGTACTTTTACTTTTACTTGAGTAGAATTTAAGTAAAGATATTTTTGCTGAATTGCATGACCTCCCAAATCTACGGCTCTGAAACGGATCTACCTTCCATCACAGCTCTCATATCGAAGCAGATCTATCTATCTATTTATCTATCTAATCTAATCTAATCTAATCTAATCTAATCTAATCTAATCTATCTATCTAATCTATCTAATACTACTAGCTCAATGTTTTTGAACCAAAATTAGTCATCTTTCCTACAGAAGATCTTCTACTGGGACAAAGTTTGCTTTATTGCTGCATTTTCCGGATGTGTGGCATCTTGAGTAATCGTTTACATCTTTCTTTCAACACACAACCTTATATAAAAATCACTTTTTATTATTAGCTATTGCTGCTTTACAACAGAGGTAAGACTGTAGTTTACTTTACTTCTGTGCGGTTCAGCTGAGTAAGAAGATCTTATCGACTGTTACACAATCTCTCAGCCATAAAACCGGCGGACTCAACTGAATTTACTGTGGCAAACTGGAATTTCTCTCTCAACACCATAAAAACACAAGAATTTCAAGCTTAAATATTTACTTGGGAGTGTTTATGACTCTTTATAATATCTGGCAAGTTTTTGACAACATTTACATAAAAGAAACATAAAAATCAATATTAAAATGATTTCACCTGTTGCTTCATGTTGTTCTATGTCTTTATTTATTTTGTTGTAACTTCCTGCTTTATATCTCTTAAAATATCATGAATTTACTTACAGTTCTCTCAGTTGCTTTGGTGCATTTGTCACAACAGACTTCACATTTGCACAACAGTTAGTGAATTTCTCAAAACAATTAGTACAAACTGCATAACCTGCTAGATAACCTGCAAAAGCACATCCTTTGCTAAAAATAGATACAGTAGTTCATTACTCAAAAGCAAGTTTTTATGTCAATGAAAGTGTCAGATTCATCAAAATGAAAAGTCCCATCACCATTGAGTACGACTACTGTTTTACAGTAGAATGATACCTGAGTACATGACATAGAATAATTGGCTCAATTTTTTTACTTTGCACATTTTTGCCATCACTGTACTGGATGGAACTGAACTTAAAAATCACTCCTGTTACTGTATAGAAAAAGAAAAAGAAAAAAAAGAAGACGAATACAGTAAATCATTCTTGTTCATCATGATGCCCCCACGTCTGCCCACATATTTTCATCAACATCCCATCTGATATCATCCATTGCAACACAAGCGAGAAAATACCTCCTTGAATGGCAAATCAACGAACACAAAGGATGAGCTGTGAGGAATTGTTCAACTTTGGATTCATTTCAAGGAAAGACTTATAAATAAATGTGTAAAATCTGCTTGACAGATTTTGATAACTTAACTCATTTGCTTGTCATGACTCAAGCATTGAAATGATGACTAGTAGTTTTGTGGGGATTAATTATTATGCTGTTGTTAGCATATTTAGTTTTGACTGAGATGACCAAAGCAAATGATAATGTTGGAAATGTGAAATAACATAGAACTGTAAGCAAATGATCCATGTCCAAAAGCATTGGCAATTTGATCAACGCAGTGAGAAATGATACTTTGATGTGCACACATGAATAATTGTTATGAAGTTTGAACTAAGAGTTATGAAAATGTGAAGTCTGTTGTGAGAATTGTACCAAAGCCACAGAGAAAAACTGTAACAGTTCTCTACTTTATACACCATGGTGTTGTGCTTAACCATCCAAGTTACCTTGGTTAAAGTGCCAGGAATGATGAGAATGTCCGATCTGTTTCAAAAAATGTGACAAAGTAACTGAGAAGGATCTTTCTATTTTGGCAGCTCTGATGAAAGGAACTTAGTTCTTGAGACTGATGGAACAGTTTTGGGAGAAAGATGAGTATTTGGAAGTCAGCCATGATGTTGTGCAGAACTGTAACACTGTTTTGCTAAATGAGTTATGAGAATGTAATCTTGGGCCAAACCAATGGAGAAAAACTTTAAGAGCCCAAGTTGTGAAAACATAAGTTTCCCACCCCCACTCCCGGCCTCCTCGTCCTGTGTCATGTAGCTGTCCTCCCACCACAAATGAGATGCAACATAATACATTCACAAGGACTTGTTTCTGTGTTGTAATGATGCAAGAAATACTTCAAGCGTGAGTAACTGATCCACAGTTAAAGCACAGACCATCCTCCCCCAAGCAAAGTCAAATTAGACACAATAAAAGAACACAGCTGCCAACAGTTGTTGGAATTTGCTCATAAACCGATGATTAACTTTCACAAATTTGCCAGGCTACTATCAGCTGGCTAGTGTTGAACTTTCAAACATCATGCAAAAGCAAAACAAACCCAGAAACGGAACAATGACATTAGAACATTTAATGTCTTTTAGTCTCTTTTCTGTTTGCAACCAAACCCTGGAAGTTGCATGTGGTAGGAGCAGAACCAGTCTCTGCACCCATAAGTTATACCTATCTTGTCCAACTTTTGCAGTGGTTGGATAATTATCCGGGAGCTGCTGAAGTTCTTACATAAACCCTTTAACTGTCACACTAAGATAACAGTACGAGATAAATATTTCTTTGCAGTTTCCCTTGTCCATTAAATAAGAAAAATATGGATACATATTTTTAACAAATGGTTGAGATAAAAAGTAAACAGCAGTAAAAATGTCCATTTTTGAAACTCCAAAAGGATAAAAATCTCCCTTTTAATATTATATACCTAAACCAACTGGTAAAGACGGTTCAGGTAGGTTATCTAATCAATTTTTTACTAAAATTTCCTGATATTCACTGAAAATGCACTCTACCAAGTGGTAGAGAAGGATGACAAAGGGTTAAATGGATAATTCCCATCATAAACACGATCCAACAGGCGAAGGAGTCTTCTGCCGGAAACCATCAAAACAGAGGCAGTTGTAGGCTGACAAAAACACAACAGTTGTATTTTTAATGAAGTTGTTGTGTCGTAAGACTTTGTGTCATATTTTCTTTTGTTTCATATTGTGGATAATTGCCATCATAAATATGATCTGACAGGCACAGGTGTCTTTCTTTTTTCAAACGTTTCCAGTTTCCAGCGTGGTATAGAGGTGTGGAAGAGCGTTTTCCAGAGCATTGCAGTCTGCTGAACTCTGCCGAATTAGGAAGGGACATTTAACAACTGAAACTGTCCCTTCATCCCATTACTGAGGGAGAAAGGTGTTTTCCTTCTGCACAGTTCAGAGTCAGTATTTGGGGAGCAAAGATTCTTTTTACATCAAATAGTTCCCCTTAATATTCCTCATTATGTAGTATTTTTTCTTATTATGCATGACAGCAAAAGTTAATAATTGGCCTTGTGTGAGATTATTTGTACTGTCAGAAGTGTAGGAGATGATTAAATGTATTTATTTATGTGTGTTTCCTGTCGTCAAGCTTTTCGCTTTGATTTGGTAGTCATCTGGTTAAATCTGAGCCAGCGCTCAGCAGTCTTTGGGATAGTCTCTCTATTTTATGTTTAATATTTTTATTGTGTGATAGACTGGTAATCTGCAAAGGGTGTACCTAACTGGTTAATGGTTAATGTGAACCCACTCCTTTAGGTGACTCAGACTGGGTGTAAACCAGTGTTCCATTCAGATGCCCAGATTTACTTTGATGTTCTTCCAGTATGCTACCACAGCAACTGGAAACATACATCGTGCCACAAGCAGTTAAAAATATACAGAGGTGACAATTCGTGCAAGTACAATGTAATGAATAAGTTTGACACAGGTATGACATTTATAGAAACTTTAATATGTTCAGTGTAACAAATAAAGCTGTCTCTGCATCATGAAAAGATATTTCCTTTTTTTTTTAAAAACCCTTTAATAATAAAATGAATCAACAAATAGTAGTTCGACTCGCCGTTATTACTGGTGATCAACAAAATGGAAAACTGCGTACAAATAATTAAATTTATAGAAAAAAAAATCATCAGCTTTAAAAACAGACACAAAAAAACTTCAAAGTGTAGAAATACTTTAGAAATACCAGAGTTGCTGCACATCCATGATGAGAAGCTCCTGTTCTCATGCTTTGTTGGATTGAGAAGTGATTGGCTGTGATGTTTAAAAGATTCTGAGTTGTTTTAACTCACGATGTTTACATCATATTCTGGGCTCAACGTCGGGTTTTGCAGACTCAACACGTTTTCCAAGTTTCCTGGTATCAGTTCTGCTTAGCTTGTCTGAATTGTGGCCTGTTTTCATGCGTAACAAGTCTTACATTTGTGGAGACTAAATACAACAAACAGTAATTCTCAGTCAGCTTTGTTTATTACGCCATGCATGGGTTACCAGACAGCTGCACATACTCATACACTACTCCCACAGCTGAGCTACTTGATTTCATCTTCCTTTCCTTCAAAGATCAATGGAAAGCTGCAGACACTTTCCATGGAAGATGCTGCGTTCTAACTAAACCCGTAAAACACATTACTCATAATATGTTCAACTTTTCACGAACTGTTAGTCAGAACTAAATGCAAACTGGTCCATAACTCCATCTCTTTGGCCCCAGATGAGCTTTACAAATCCTTTTAATGCAAATATTCACGTTGCTCATCCTCTGGTTCAACGATGCATCTCTCCTAAAGCCCCCTGTCTGTTGGTTTTTCATATAAGCTTAACCTCTTGTGGTCCTGCTCTACCATTTGGTGGAGGAAAGTTTTCAGAGATGCAGTCATGAATCTTGGTAAGGACATGATGAAATAATCATGCTTGAACCGTCTCTACTCATTAAATCAAAGGAAAATGGTTTTTTTTTTACCCTTTTTCTGTTTAAAATTTTGACTATTTCACTTTCATTAAAGGAGCACAGCGCAAGTTGTAGCTTTATTCCAGAAGTCTGCCCTGTCTGGCGACAAGTGTAAGTGACGCCAATGTGTTCGCACATGGGCCACCGCACTCACCCTAACAGTAGGGTTAGTGTTACAAACTAAAAATGTAGCATTGCATTGATTTCTGTCATATGTATCACATTGAGCTTGTTAGAAAGCAGAAAGCCAGCTGAGGGTCCCGTTTTATTCCCATAGCAGATAGAAGCTCATCCCTTTATAAAAAGCTGCTGTTGTTGACTCTCTTTTAATCCTGTACGTCCTTCCCATATTTGGCCCTTTTCTTTGTCTTGCAGGAGTAATGTTGGTGTTTGAGAGGCACTTTAGGTTTATTGTTATGCATTTATAGTTGTCATTGTGTCTCCACGATGCTCTAATGGCAGCAAAGTAAACAATACAATGCTGGCAGTGGCCAGGTGGACGAGCACGTGCAGCGCGTCAACTCACATGCACACCCTGAGGATTCCAGCCCGAATCCCACTCACTGAGCAGCAGAAACAGGACTATAGAGCCAGCTGAGGTGGATAGAGATCAGCTCATGCTGCACATCAGGCTGCTGGAAGAGGATGTTAGGGAAAGAAAATAATAGTATTTAGTATTTCAACTTGCAGAATGCACCTTTAATTATTAACTTGCGTCTTAACTATTTGCCTAAAAACATCTCTTTCAATTTTCCTTGTGCAAAAGAAAAGAGAAAATCCAAAGAAACATTTCTCGCTTGCTTTTTTTTTTAGTGTGAAAGTTAAAAGGTTAAGTAAAAGGAAATGTTTGGGACTGAAGTCTTGGAATATTTCCTGACCTGACAGTCCGCAAAGCTGTGCGATGTGGCTACATATAATCTGCTCCAGGAAGCTCAGGAATGAATGGATTTCAGGCTAAACTTTGACTTGAGCAAACATGCACTGCACGGTTAAGTTATGCACTTTTTTGTTTCAGAGACATCAGATTCCAATTGTTATCTTGTGTTGTGTGAAGATTTTGTTATTTATTATTTATGTAACCTTTTATTTGCATACAATATATATTAATCAAAGTGCTGAGGACATTCCTAAGATTAGAAAGATAACTGGAAAAGTACTTACAGGAAGGTTTGTTTATAACTTGCATTATAATTTCGAGCTTTGAAACCTTCTGCATGCCTTAAATCTGTCTCTTATCTCCTGACATGGAGGAGTTAAAAGCTTGCTGACCCTTCTCCTCTGTATCAGGTGCAGATTTCATGGACTTCAGGATTTGACTGATCTCTTTCCAAAAGCTCCTCATCATCTTTATTTCTACCACAGAGTCAACATTTAGTAATCCATCAAAAGAATATTTTAGGATATTGTACAAGCAGTTAAGATTAATAGACACTATTTTTCTATCAGGTTTATTTTTCTGCAGTTTCTCCTGTCCAGTAGCACAAAACGCAAGCAGTTCTGGTTTCTTTTACAAATTTGACTGAAAACTGTAAATACAAGGGGGCAAAGAAAAAGGGAAACAACAATATTAATAATAATAATAGCAATAAAAATATTATTAATAATAATAATAAATACCTTTTAAGAAATGGTTGAGATAAAACTTGATGATAAAAGTGAAATGGTGGCATTAATAAAAAATCTTAATAAAATCCATAAGTCGCTGAAACTTTTACCGGGTTGTTGAAGGGTTAAAAAAGTTTATAACTGGCAGCACTCGTACCAAAGGACTGCAGATGTGCGACTGGTAACTGTCAAATATTCCCTGTTGTTGCATTGTTCTCATGCAGTTACACAATATCAAGCCCGAAGCCATTACAGAGTCACGCAGAGGAAGTGTATGAAGGCTTACTCAGCACTTTATGCTGAGGTGATTCAGGTGGAGCAGCACCCATTTAACTACTACATCTGTCTGAAAGAATTAACAGAAGTCTGTCATCAATAAGATTTCATCAGCCTTCCAACCACCGACTCTCACGTCTACTCTCCTCCGTTCACCAGAATTCCTCTAACATCTGTTCTCCATCATCTCAAGCAATCTGCACGTCCTCTCCAGTCCAAGCCCATAACTTTCTGCAGCACTGGGCTAACGGCCAGTCGGCCAATTTCCACAATAAGCACTTCCAACAATTCTAAAAAGAATAAATTAGATTCCTAAACATTGCTGCTGGGGACATTAGCCTTCATTTTAGGCTACAGCTGCCACTCCATCTACGAAGGCTACCGGGCAGCCGTGTGCTCACCCACTTTCCCATCAACTCCTGCCCCTTTTTCTTTGTCTGGCCCAAGACGTTTTTTCCCGATCATATTACCTTTTCTTCCAAGTTACCAGCTAACCCCTTCCTTCCCAACAGTAAGGTCAAAAACAGCTCCACAACTTTAAAGGATACTCAAATGTTTATTTATAATTTAAAAAAACAGTTATGTTGTTAGCATACAAAATAATATATTAAAATCTACGATAGCTGCATTTTCAGAGTCAACATGAAAAAGGTTATTAAGATAACTACTACTTAGGAAGCTACGATGAGAGAGAGGGGGGGGGGGTCAACTTCCCATTGAAACTGCAGAATAATGAGAAAAACTTTTCTAGCTTAAACTCTGACACCAACCAGCCTGCAAATCTGGATGGAATATTATTAATATAACTGTTGAGCTTGGCAGGTGTTGAATGAGGAAAATCATTTATTTGTCACATCTTTGTAAAGTGTTCATTAGAAATGTAGCACCATGCAGCCATCTACGTGCTTACTTTAGCATCAAGTGCTGCCTGCGTCAGCTGAGTGCAGCTGGATATTATCAGACATCTTAAACATTAATACAATCTTTTAAAAAAAGGAAAAAATACACAAGCTTAAAATATAATGAGTAATAGTCAGCAGTTTCACCAAGAGTCAGCAAAACTAATTAAAACAGACATGTATGATAAAAGTAGCACTTATATAATCTGGCTAATTTTCTCTCAAATAAAAACACATCCAAACAACTTCAGGAAACCTTTCTCTTTAGAGGGAAACTTAAAATACAAATAAAAAGCTTAAAAATGTAGCATCTGCCCAAGCTTGATCTTAAATCCTGCATTAAAGACTAATTAGTCTGGAAGACTTCAGAGGACGGCCTCTCCTTCAAGCAGGGATGTTGCTGGACACCTGCGGAACGAAACACAGAGGAGGATGGATTGATGCAGGAGCAGGCAGAGTTACAGGCACAGCACTGTTTCATGACTCATGGTGCAGCCAGTTGGAGGGGGTGATGCAGGAAACGCTGCTCATGAGTCATTCATAAGTTGAACTTGTCCTAACCTGAATCAGCCTAGAGGAGGTATGAAAACATAGTATGAAAATTATAGTAAAGTGTGAACATGGTGATAGATGTGAAGCAGCCGGGACCTGCGTCACGGGTTTAAATGAAAAACATCGGACATGCAACCAAATAAGCAGTTTGTGGAGAAGCTAAAACTTATAAAGAACATATTACAAAAGCTAGAAGTTTAAATGTTTAAGAACTTTTCATGTCTTTTTTTACACCTCCCTGATATTTCCATGAAGCTCTAAATATTGAAAATGTAAAGTTTCTTAAAACAGATTCTTACTCGAAAGGGACGATAAAATACTGCATAATGAAATATTTTATTAATTTTAATGTGTTATTAGTTAGGATGCAGTCCGGTTAAAACGCCTACCATCTTTTAGTTTGAGTAAAACTGTAAAAATGTGCATACGATTTTGTTTTACTTACTTCTATCTCCTCTTGCTTCAACTATTGCAACATATCTCAAATTTAAAAGAAAAGGGTGTAAATTGGCTACAGATTGTACACAACTTGATTTAAAGACCTTCCTATTAATCTTTCAGCCTCTTAATTGACTTTAACAACGATAGAACCATTTACCAAGTCGACGATCGTCTGGAAAAAAGGACTTTTACCTGTTCCAGAGATTGTTTTAAGAGCGGATGAGATGGAGCGTTTGCAGCCAATGTGACATGCCTGAGAGGTCACCAACGTCTTTTAAAGCTCCTCTTAAAGCTTAAAAAACAAACTTTTAGAAATCAGCCTGTGTTTTGCATCATCCTCTTCCACAAAGAAACAGCATTTATCAGCAATGATGCAAAATACAGACTGGGCCAAAACGACAGTGAACAGTTTGTTTTTTCAGCATTTGGGGAGTAAAGAACTGAAGTCTAACATAAAACTAGAAAAGCTGTTGTTGCATGACATCACTGTGAACGCCCCTGTGCTGAATGATTGGGCTGAAAAGCTGAATGAATGCACAATTCTTGAAGATGGTTAAAGATATAATAGGTTAAAGATATGATATGTTGAAATTGTTATGATCCACAACCAGTCATAATTTTGTCAAAGTATAAAACTTTGCACACTGTGACATGTGTTAGAGATACGCCAATGCAGATGAAGTATTTCACTCATCCTGGAAATAAATCCTTAAGCAGTATAGTGAAAGTCACTGACACTTATTCTTCTGAATGTAATAGTAGATTTATTGTGTTGTAATGTGTTAAAATGCAGGATTGTGGAATTATTGTCAAAGGCAAAAAAAAAATCCTGTGTGGTGGATGGACCATATTTCACCAGTTTCAAACACTTTGTGTGATGCAGCTTCCATTCACTTTACTTCTGCATAAACAGGAATCTGGCAATTAAAGAGGCTCTATGCAGCATTATCATCGTCATAAAGCAGCTTGGAAGTAATTATTTTGCTTGACTGACCTGTT
>JBBBVT010054991.1:0-10594 GCA_037177035.1 Craterocephalus eyresii | reverse complement strand
CGTGATATATATCGATATCGTTCAATATAGGAAAAATATATTGTGATAATATTTTTGGCATATCGCCCAGCCCTAATGCACGGTGAAGATTTGACCCTTCAAAGATTTGGAAGTGATGAAAAAAACATGCACTATATCATGACCTCACATCAGTGTTTGCAAAGTATTATTGGAAGTGATGATGCAGAATCTTTTAGAAACAAACACTCTTCCAGTGACCTGGGCCTGGTAATTTTACTGTGGGACGTCGAGATGGTCGGGATTAAAGGTGCAGAAAGACGGATGAACAGAGTTGATTAGAGAAGATGTATTACACTGCAGACTGGGATCAGAGAAGAGGCAGCTTTTGATACTAGTGTTTAGTGTCTGGTTATACTGTAACTGGTTTGTTGTAGATTAGACCTGGAAAGGGTTAAACGGAGTTTAATCCTTGTAGGAAACATGATCCATCCTGTTCATTTTGATTAAGAGAAAACAGAAAATTGGTTCATATTTAAAGCACCGTGGAAGAAGTTGAGTACAGTCGGTGAAGCTTAACCGCGGAGTGATTTTAGATGAGCTTCGGTCAAGGAAAGATGGTCGTGTTTCTGATTCTGATCTTCCTTATATGATGCATTTTTAACCTGAAGAGTAAGAAGAAAATAATGCCTGTTTTTAATGTAATTTAAAGGAAAATTTAACAAATTCTCATAAGTTTTGATGCAGACTGGTGAAGCTATGTCCATCTTTGCCTCTGAAATGCTCCTTTTTATATCCAGTCATAGTATTAACCTGTTGCTAATTGACTTAATTAGCTTTGATTCCTTTTTCAAGCCTTTGGTTGTCCCCCTTCTGACTTTTTAGGGATGTGTTGCAGTCAGTGATTTCATAATAAGCTCATGTATTCCCTTAAATGCTGAATCGGCTGTTTCACTTGGATTTATGAGTTTTGCAAAGTATCACCCTCTGGTTTTATTTACATTTTAAACAGCGTGACAACTGTTTTAAAATTGAGTTTAGATATTTTGGTAATAAACTGTATAATATTAGAAGAGTAGCATTTAGTGGGTGATAATAGTAAAAACGCCTTAAGAGATTTATGCATTTTCTGTTTAGGAAATAATAGAATAAACATTAAATGATGCCTGTAGCATGTTGAATGGTATAATCTAATATAAAAGCCCCGTGCATGCATCATTAAATGGCAGAATTACATTTAATTCTCTTTGAATTTACATCATCTGATGCAATCTTCCCCCACCTGCCTCATTCCTGATGTGCACGTTGGTACTGATCATGCGCTGGGCGACCGTTATGCAAGCGTCTGCAAGCTCCTCAAGTTCAGGCAAACAAACAGGATCAAGGTCATGTTTTCATCTTTAGCTCACGGAGAACTTACGGGTCGTTTATGCTGCATGAAAGGTGTCTAACCAACCCGAGGTCCAAGGATGCTTCATGCATTTTTATGTGATTCCGCCTGCAAAATGAAAGAGAAAATTAATCTCTTTGATATAAACGGTGATTAAAAAGAAAACTGCCTTGTGTTCATTTTGCTGCAGAGGGAAACCCTTACCTCCTGTTTTTGTTTGGTGAGATGCGATTAGAGGTCAGAGTGGTCTGATTAGTCGGATAATTTCACCGCTGACTCACATGGGTGTGGAGATTTACTGATGCTTAAAGCAGAACTTCGCTTTTTTTTTAACCTGGGGTCTGTTGACACCTTTCCTCTCATACATGTGAGTAATGGGGAAAGGAGCGTTCAAGATCGCTCCAGTATTTAGCTGGGCAGGCAGCTAGCGGCACAGCTAATTGTAAGTAGTGGGCACTTGGCTCTGCGTCTCAGTTCGCCCTAAAAACGTGCTTTTTTTTCCACACTGAATTGCCCTGCTGGTCTCAATGAGTGTCCGACAACATACTAGAGAGAATAAATGAACGATAGTATCTGTATTACCTGCCGATCGGCTTGAATTGTTGTCTGTGTCCGAATCTCGCGGGATTATCACGTAATCGCGCGATAACTCGCGTCAAAACACCATGAGACATTCCACTACCTGACACCAAACATAGCTGCCTGCCCAGCTAAATACTGGAGCGATCTTGAACGCTCCTTTCCCCATTACTCACATGTATGAGAGGAAAGATGTCAACAGACCCCAGATTTAAAAAAAGCAAAGTTCTCCTTTAATGCTCGGTGACCCTGATAAAGCAATGGTTTCATTTAGCAGAGTCACGACTGGCTTCAGGGAAATGTTGCTGTTGGGCCGGCCCTGAAACATGCAGTGGTGGCAATGCGGTGAAGGACCATTAAATGTTAGCTTGCTTAAGAAATCAGAGAATGTTGTTTGGAAAATGCTGCTAGTTTAAGAGGCATCACAATTAGTTTTCAATTTTCCATTCTAACTTTATTCAACAGGACAGACTTAACACTATTAACCAGTTTTTAAATCGTGTTGTTTGCCCAGTAAAACCAGCGCTATGATGGAAAATGTGTGACATATTTTTCATGCATTTTAATGTTGCGTTTGATGCAGAAAGAAGCTGTCAGGGTTTTCTATTGGTGGGAAAAAGCAACACATCAACCAATCAGAAAATTGTCATGTAACATATGTCATCTGGTTGCTGGGGGAAGGGGGAATTTGAGGGAGTGACGGTGAAAAGAGATGCAGAAATAGTCACAGCCAGCATGGAGATTTGTGACATCTACTGTGTATAAGTGTTAAGTTTTTATGCTCAGTGTGTAAAATAGTAAAACTGATTTGTTTTTGTGTAAAAACAATGAAGGTATTTGTAAATTTGTAGTAGGAAGCAGAGCTCTTTGACTTTAAAGCAGCATTGTTAAACCCGCCTGAGGTCCTGCTTGCATTTTAATGTAAATAGTTGTATTTCACAGTTATTGGCCACATTTATATAAAATTTTTCATCTAGTTTACATTCTAAGTCATAAAAATGGTTCAATAGGTATCTTTGTGGTTTTGACAGTAATATATTCAACTTTTTCTGTTTTTGTGTGATTTCTTGTCCAGGGTTTCGATACATTAGATTAAAATGACAAAATAAGTGTAAAACCGCACAGGTGAGATTGTGCTGAAAATAATGAGACCAAACAAGGCCGTTAAAGGCTGTGTATTTAAAAGTGAAATATAAGCATAAAATTAGAGTAAATCATTTGTACCCTGCGTCCCGGAGAGTTAAAGGAACGTGACTATCAGCACTTATCGGCCGTTTTGTGTTGTTACTGCCATGTTCTACTGTAACTCATTGTGTGTATGCTTTGTGTTGACTACATTTATATATATATGGGGGTTGCTATTTTTTCCTTTTGCACCGTTCACTCTGGGACAATGATATAAATTAGCTGCCCTCAGGTCAAAAAGCTGTTTTTTCTCCCTGAACCGTAGATTCACAGACGCGTTGCTGCACTGCGCTGCTTTCTGGCTGCAGCCTTTCACTCAAAGTCGACTACTTTCTCACAAAAAAGAGAGCACAACTTCATGTTCTCAGCTCTTTTCTCCCGTTGCCTTCTGGGTCATTTTGTTGACCATTGCTGCTAAAAGAGCTAACTGATGTGGGGTTATGGAACGAGGCTGCAGGCAACGGATTTCTTTCAAATTCTCAAAAAGATTGCAGTTCAGGTTGGTTTTGGGGGGAAATGGTCAGACTGGAGACGGCGGGCTCCACCAGTCTCCTTATGAGGGGGTAAAAATGTTGATAATGCAGGTATCACAAGGGCAACTGCGATCTTTTTACATGTTATTCCGGTTAAACCTAAAGTATGTTTGCATTAAACCATCATCTGACATATATTTGGGACAAAAATTCTTTATTTTCATAATCTTATTGTCGTTCTATGGATTCTGATGAGGAATGCACAATGACACGTGTTAGTGCAGACTGAATTACATACAAATTGATATCAGGGGTGTGAAAGAAATTTCTTTTAGAGAATTTTCCTTTTTAGGGTCATGACATTTTGTGAAAACATTTTGTGGCCAATCTCTAACTTTGACACTTATTCTGATTGTGTCATAACGATATAAGATATCTAAATGTCCTCTAGGGCAGCAAAAGTTTTTTATATTTCATGACCCATTTTAACTTTGAATTAAGTTTCTTAAGTATGCCTGAGTTATCGGCTCCAAAGTAAGATTTGATTTTCCCTCCTTTCAGCAGAATCCCAATAATCTTTAAGGAAAATGCCAGTTTTTTTGCAGTTTTCATAAACTCTGTGTGATGAATCATTACAAAAAGTTAAGGCACCCTATTCCTTATCAAGCTGAGTAATAAGTTAAAATCCAAATGAAAACTGAGGCGATTCAGTAAGCAGCCTTCAGCGTAATCCGTGTTTTAAACATTACTGTACAGTGTGTCATAGTTATGTATCTAAAATATCTTCCAGACTATAAGTCGGACATTTTTTCATCGTTTGGCCAGTCCTGCGACTTAGATGTATATTTTAAAATGTTTGTAAATGTTAACTTAAACTGATGGACATGAATCAAGAAGTAAACGTTACCATCTACAGCCACTAGAGGGCGCTCCAGGCTTGTAATAACTATTAATATGCTGCTTCTGTCCGATTATGAACAATTCGGTGAATTCAAAGAGCTGGTTTAGTGTTTTTTTAATTGCTTTTTTGAATCGCTGGCTCGTACTTTTACGTAGCTGTTAAACTGTTAACGTTCTTCGCTAACATACCAGAAACCTTTTTATCCTGCTAGTGTGTAGGTGAATGACTTGGTTTCCAGATGAAATGTCAGTTCTTGGATTTTGTTAAATTAATCAGAAATAAATGCAATTTATATTTGGTTTGAGCGCTCTTTCTTTGACCGATGCAACTTATACAGTCATTTAAAATGTAGAAGATGCAAATGATGCGATTTTTTTTGTGACTTCAGGAAGTCAGCGGCTCTGAAGAAACTCTCCAGGTCGTTCAGTGGCTGCATTCCTTCTTTTCAGCACTTCCTCTGATTTTATGTGAGAGCGCAGTGTGTCGGTGAATGCGTGCAACAGACAAAAGCTGCATTCATTCAGCATGGAGAGGACATGCTGGCCATAACTCAGGAGCCGGACGGCTGCAGCACCGGGGCTGTCTGAACTCTAAAATGGGAAAATCACTCTGTTGTTTTTCACTGGCTGAAATCACTGAATCAGATGGGTTAGCCTCTAAAAGACTCCCATGGCATAGACGTCTGGATAAAAGCTTATTTATTTTATCAGTATTTATATCATTGTATTAACCAGTTCCTTCTCAGGAAGCAGCATCTTGTCATCTAGGCTTAATCTTGATGTTTTAAAATGCCCGTTGGTCATATTAGCAATAATATCTGAACTGTGAATTATTCCTCCAGTCTTTAAATAGTGTTCCTCTTTGAGATGAGTTTTACTAGTTTTGCTTTGCACATCTGACATCTAACGACATCTATCTTTTTAATTTAGAATTTATAACCAAAATCTTATCTTTCAGGTTTACATCGACATATCAATTCAGAATGAAGGTTAACATAGAAAACTCGTTTTCTTAATTCTGCTTTAAACCCAGGGGCTGGGAAGGGCTCTGATTGGTTGGATGGTAGAAGTGACGTACTGTACGTGCGTCTACCAGAAGTTAAAAACTCTCCTCCTTGCTTCGTTTCTTTTCTGAAAAGACTCGCTTTGAGCCAGTTTGCTTCGGACGGGAAAGATGAGAGAGGAATTATCTGATTCAGAATTAAACGTGGAGTAAACCAGCCTCTTTATTCCGAATTAACCTTCATTCAGAATTAATATTTAATCAGGAATTAAGTGAATTAAGCATGATCAGCTGAGACGCACTGTTGTTAAATCAGTGTATTTTTATTATGGTTGTTCTCTTTGGGTTTAGACCTTTTTTCCTGTCCACCATGAAGGAAAGTAAAATATTAGTTTAGACTCCTATTATTGGCTTGTTGATCACTGAATCTGGGTCAATATTCTTTAATACCCTATTAGTGATTAGACGATATGGCTAACTTAAGTTGGCATTGCTGCATATTGCTCTGAATGGACTTAACTGTCTGTACCTTTACACGGAAACCTGTCCTCTGCAGTTGTTTTTATTGTACAGATTCACAGTTTGCCTTCAGTAAGCGGCAGCACGGACTCCATCCATCATCATAATTGCCCTCCTCTGGATGTGTCGTTTGCCTTCCCTCCTCCCAGGCTCACGCTTGTTCCTGGAAGTGCAGCCCCGATGATATAAGAGGGTGGATGTCCTTTGTTTCAGCCGTGCTTTCCTTTTCCTCAGCGCTCCATAAATGGGTCAATTTCCCCAAACCCTTCTCAAAAACTCTATTAATTTCCCAAAGAGCCCATAAAGCTGGTGTTTCAGGAAAACAAATAATTTAATGACATATTTATTATCAGTCCAGTCCAGAAAAAGTAAGTTTTTCTCTAAATAAAATCACTGCTTTCACTCTTTCCTCACTGATTTTATAAAGTTCTTTTAATTTTTTACATTTTATACTTTATTTTTCTGATTTAATGGAAGAATATCTAGGTTATTTTAAGGCATTTTTCATACATTCAGGCAGAAAGGGAGAAAATAACCCTTCTTTCACGTCCTTCACGCAGCAGGCCTTTCTAATTGGCTGATATTTTAGCTGGGGTTGCTTGGGAAGTATAATTTCATTGGCCACAATCAGCCTCTTTGTTCTTGATAACCAGTTATCTGATCCGCTGTAATCTGGTAATGACACGGAATTTAATGCTGCTGTATTTGGCGTGAAGAGAACAACAGATGTGTTTTCTTTAACCCTCATCAATCATTGCAGAGAGTTTTATCACATTTTTATAGTTTTTCCCTCAGCGTGTGGAAGTATTGCTTCACGAGGCACAGCTCCTTCTAGCAAAGTCTGAGTGATGATTCATTTTAAACTCAACTTTTGTTTATTGTTTCATTTATTTATTGATTATAAGCACATTTTATGCACAAAACAATGCTAAGTATTTTCCATTAAACATTAGAGACATCACAGTTAATGTAAATCAAATGTAAAATCTCGTTAAGATGTAACGGTATTTAAAAATCATAATAAAATCCTGTAAAATAATTTACATCTTACATAAAACTATCAAATATTTACTAGGATTTTAACCCTTTACATGCCAGTAAATGTCGTTATTTATGAAAAAACTGTGTTATTCAAGCAGGGCTTGGGGATTTAAAAAATAAATCTGTCATGGATATGTAAAGACTGAGCCAGAACATTGACTACGATGTATTATTAGTTTTTTTTGGTAACTGATTGAAGATCAACGTCCCTTTTTTAAGTCTTAGAAAAATGTCCATGTCTGAAAGAATAGCACAAACTTATGTGGTTTCTGATTCATGGGTTAAATTTTTTAAATATAATCTTTTACATAACCCAGTCCTGGTTAAAATGATCAAATATTGAAAAACGATTCAGATTTTATCTTTTTTAAATGCCAGTGTGATTATGTTATGTCCTAAATGTTAGATAGCTGTGGTGATTTTGTTTATAATGTATCATGGATTAGCCAACATGGATGCATTATTAGCTTTGTTTTAGCAAGTGGTTATAAGTCATAAGTTATAAGTTATAACCATATTTTTAATTGTCATAGCTGGTACAAAATATAAATGTGCTTTCTTTGTTATTATGGTTTAATTTTAAGGAAGAATTTTAGAATTGGTCACAATTAAAATCGTCTTTTTTTTCCCCCAGCGTGGGTCTACCTGTAGAAAGGCTGCAGAAATATAATGAGCAGCAGAGACCTTTAAACCGCACATTTATTCTCTGACCGTGATAAAACTCATACTGGTTAGAAAAATAGATTAAACGTGGAACTAAGTAAATTCCAGGACTCGCATTAAACGCTCCACCTTTTTTTTCTCTGCAGTTAATCTCTTAAACCCGTTTTGCTTTTCCTTGTTTGGTGTTAAAAGTGTCTCACGACTAAGCTCATGCTTTTAATGGCACTTCCTGTTTAGAGGAAGCTGCATTACAAATGACCTTTTTAAGCATTTCCTACCTCCCTCCGCTGCTTATGTCGCTTTGTTTTCCTCTTACAAATGACTGAATATTAAAATGGAGCAACAGCTGTTTGCATTAATATGTATGCATAAGAAATGAAAAGATTAGGTAAAATCAATCTTTTTAAGGACATTGCATTATAGTTTGTTTCCTTTTGTTATTATTGATGTAAAATAGTTGCTATAGACACAGAAGTGTTGGGATTTATCTAATAAAGGGCATTTTAACTGAAAAAAAAACCATAATGTTAGTTTTTAACTGTGACACGCATTTGTAGCTCTGTTTTTCTGTTGTGTTACTCAAGGATCTCTGTTATATTTCCTTCCTGTAAAATGATGAATTAGCCCTTTTTTTCTTGTTACCAAGACGTTAAAAAGTTACAAGGTGCTAAATATCGGTAGAAATGAAAAAAAAACGTGAGAATTTAACATGTGTATATTAATTAAAGATCATGTGCAACAGGAAAACAAGAAATTTCAGAAGGTACCCTTGAGCAAGGCAGGTGACTAGCGTCTGCTTCATTGAGACAAAGTGGAGACTTGGGTTTTAACCATCTGTAGCTGCTTTTCCTCAGATAACCACCCGGTTACAATCCTAAAAGTCATTGTTTTATTTGTGCAGCAAAGGTTCATGGGAGTCCATCGCTTCTTTGCTCTCGGCTGTGAGATAAAAAGGTTGAACTGTGCACAGGTGAAGCTGACAGAAAACGCCTCCGTTCTTAGCTTTAAAGGTCACCTGTCAGGAAGCCATTATGGCCCCACTAAGTATACTGGTCCCAGTCTGCTAGCATTTACATCTGCTCCTTAAGCTGCACACTTTCTAATATTTACCCTCATAAAGTTCCTGTCACTGTTTTATTTAATTAACTGTGGATTTGTTGTTAATTTTGTCCATCCAAGCATAAAATGTTCCACTTTTCATGTCTGTCGCAGGAATTTAGACCTGATTTTACCTCTCTTTAGATTATACAAATATGTTTAATCAGGTATAATTGAGGCCAAGAAAGGAGTCAGTGGTTTAAAGAAAAGGCATTCAGTACTAATCCAGCCTGTTATGCTCCTATATTTTGACTTAAGAGGAGAAACTGAAGATTAATTTAACAAGGCTGATCGGATTAATCTGGATCTGGCAGGGTTTTTTCTTTTGATTTTAGTGTTAGTATGAGAATTAAAAAGAAATTATGAGATGGCATGGATACATGATGGAGCCTTTTCAGAGTCTTTCAGCCAATGAAACCATTTAAATCTGTTTTTGTCCACTTTACAGCAAAGCTGGAAAGTCTTGTGTCCTCTTAGAAGAGGAAGCATGTGAAAGCTGGAAACATGAATAAATTAGTTTTTCTTTCAGCTGTAATAATGGAAATGATGCTGTTCAAACGTGTGTTAAACATGGGAAGGTTTGAATAATTCTTAGAGATAACTACAGTGAGAATTATCTCTATTTTTGCAGGTTGACCTTGAGTAATTGTAGATATTGTTACAAATCATGTTCACATGCTGCCTGTGCAGATAAGAAGCAAAGTAATCTGAAGGAGGGAGTTGATTTTTACATTTTCTGGATGTGATCTGAGGCACAGGGAGGACGACGGCATCTGGTGATATTTAAGGCGTGCTGTGTGAAAAGGTGTGAGATCATCGTCCTGTTTAAGAGTCAGCTGCTCAGCACAAATGTGGATCTCACAGTTTCCACATCATGTGACGCCGACTGCTCTGTCTGGAGGTTTACATGCTCCATGTTGGCCCGTTATGGAGATGAGATTCCTGTTAGTGGAGTTACAGTTGGCAAAGAACTATAATCCTAGGGATGCAAGCAACCAAGTAAATCATTAATTGATAGTTGTTTCATCTTATCAATTGATGATCGATTGAATGATAAGTGGCAGTTTTTCTGACGAATTGAATTTCCCTCTAAATTAGCATGTTTCTTTCTATGAAATTAATCATATTGCTTAATAAAATATTTATTATTCACAGCAGGAACAACATATTCACAAATGGAACAATGCAAACAAAGATTTATTATTATTATCATTATTATTATTATTTATTATAATTAATAATAATGATGATAATAATGATTAATACTAATTATATTATTAAATAATACTTATTTAATTAATTTAAATTAAATTAAACTTAATATATATATATTTTAAAATAAAAATAATAAGTATTATTAATATAAATAATAATATTATATATTACTATTATTTATGACTATCGATTAACTAATTACTTGATCATTTGCATGCCTACTTGACTACTTTCAAAACTAATTATAAGTGACAAAGGTATTAAACTCTGCAAGGTTAGCAAAATTTAAACCTTTTTTTAAAATAAAAAATTATTTTATTATAAGTTTTCTTCAGCTAATGAAACATTCCTCAGATCTGTGTCTGACTTCTAGAGGAATGGAGTTAATTAGCATGTTTTGTTACTGAAAGACGATTGAATACCAACTGAGATCGGTTTGAATGGATATCGAATCGTCGCCCCATTGAATCGTGAGTCAGGTTAATTTCCCTACTAAAAACCTCTTTTCTCTCTGTTTGTGTTTTCCAGATGTACCACTCTGACCACGGCGTAGACTTCCCCGACCTCTCC
>JBBBVT010054866.1:0-10602 GCA_037177035.1 Craterocephalus eyresii | reverse complement strand
AACTTTCTCATTAAGAAAAAATCAAAAGAAATTTCTCTTTTCTTTTGAACAAGAAAAATATGTATAGGTATTGTTGTTTTTTTAGCAAATAGTTGAAATAAAAGTTAATAAATAAGTAGTGATAGTGAAATGGTCAAAATTACAACCAGCAATGGGATAACAAACACTTTGGTTTGGTATAACATAAGCAAACCAACTGGTACAGACAGTTCAGGCAGGTTTATTTTAATCAATTCTTTACTAAGATTCATGATAATCACTGAAAATTTTGCTCTACCAAATGACACAGGAGGATGACAAAGGGTTAAAGCTGGACAAACAAACACATGAAGTTTGGTCGAGAGTCAAGTTTGACCTGAAAAGACCATAAAGGTCCGTTTATATTCTGGTCCCCACTCCAACACACCTGATCAACATCAGATGAGCCCAACAGCCAATCACAGCGGCTCATTAATGTGAAGGGATGCATGGAACGTGTGCTGCTGATACTCCACATCCCAGGATGCTTTGCTGGTGCTTTGGCTCATCAGGACAGGAATGATGGCGTCTCACTCAGAGCCTGAGCCCACATATCACTGAGCTGCATGCTGGATCAGATGCAGGCATCTGGTCGGACACACCAGAGTTAACTGAGCCAGAATTAACTTTTTCCCGCTACTTTAGGAACCAGTCGTTACACATTTATCCTTAATTGCCTGATTATTTTATTTTCAGGTTTATCATTAGCCTGTAGAAAAAAGTTATTGTTAAAATCAGAAGGCAACAACAGAAGAGAAGAATACAATTTCGATCTAAATTCCAATTTATTTTTTATTAGAAATGTGATTTTGCATGTCTGTATTAAGTTACCTCTTGTAACTACCAGTATTTAATTATTATTTATTTATTAGTGTTCAAGCAAAACGTGTTATAGTCCACATGAAAAGGTTAATTGTTTCATCTGGAAGGATTTAAAAAATATATATATATATCAATGTTGGCCTGAGACTTTTCCAGGTTTTACATTTTGGCCTCTGTGTGTTTGACTTTGACTCCCCTGTGCTGGTGGCTGCAGTCCACTATACTGGGCTACACTGCACAGGATCTGCTGTTTCCTGTGCTATACATGCATAGTTAACCAAAAGCATGATATTCAGATGGCTACACCAAACCGTCAGAACACTGGCAACAATAGAGAATCATCACAAGCGGTCATGTGCATCTTAGTAGAAATGAAACAACAAAACAGTGTTTATTAAATCCAGGTTACCACACAGCATGGGACCAACCTGCAGCTGAAAAAATCACGATACGGCAGCCTGAAAGGCCATAAGTCAGTCATTGCACTGATTCCAGAGTGGCCACATGCAGGTCACATGCAGGTAAAGTGCTGCTCTGCAGGAAGGGCTGCTTCTGCTGAGCAAGCCGAAGGTTGGAAAGTTACTGATCTGCAGGCGAGACGAGCTTCTAATGCACAAAGCTGCAGGAAAACAGACTGAGCTCAGAGGGACACAAAGGTCTTATTGTGATCTCTCACGTGCAGAAACTAACTGGCTGTGACTCGGCAAATAACTCAGATGCAGTTTTATTTAGGGGAGTAATAGTCACTTATAACAGATAAATGCAGGTATCTAACAAACATATACAAAAAACACAAAATAAAAAAACAAAAAACCCCTATAGCGATGCTTCTCAGCCTTTTCTGGGCTTGTACCCCCCTGTCTAATATCACTGCCCCTCATTGTCCTGTGTTTAACTCTGCATTAGCTGCAAACGGCAAAAAAAGATCCGAGTTATTTATTTAGAAGAAGCAAAGAGTTTTAGTCCCTGTTTCTACAACATGCTGCCTCTGGGTCACTTCCTGCTGCACCATCGCTGTTTCTGGGTGAATCTGTGAACCAACCCTCGTTTCTTCTCATTGATTGGTCAATATCAGTGTCAATCAACAAAATAAAAAAGAAACAGTCAACAGTGATTTCTCTGCCTCCGTTTGAAGGCCAAGAAGCATCTTTATGAAGCTGGAACTTTAAGCGAAGCTTCAAATGTGATTAAAAACAAACATTTCCAACAGAAATACAGGAGACGTTCTGATTATACAGTTTTACAGTCTGTCTGCTAAAGCCGAGACAACCTTGGCATTGTTAGACAAGTAATAAATGAATAAATTTAATGACACTGAGGGATTGTTTATTCCTTGAGTACTAAAGAACAGATATCATGATGACTGGGATTTTTGGAGTTGTAATGCAGAAAAAGTGGAACGAGCTGCTGTTAATTTTCCTTTAAAATGTTTCAGATTAGTGAAATATTATATATAAGTATTTCTAAATAATTGTTTGTGGTTAAAGCTTTGTGATTGTGGAGCACACTGCATTTAATGGGACATGTAGTTTATGAAAAAACATAACTTGCTCAGTTTTATACTGATTTCTAACCGCTTGATGTGTTATAAACGTCAGACATGTGGTTGGGACCCTGCATGCTGTACTTATGAACAATTATAATCATGAACTTTTCTAATACTACTATATATATATTCCCCTTTTAAAGAAAGATGCTTCCTGCGCCCCCTTAATGTCTCTGAACGCCCCGCTGAGAAACACTGATAAAACTGGTTTAATCCCTCCCCATGTTATTAGCAACTTAATATTTTCAAATTTAGTTACATCTTTAAGTTACAGAAACACAGCACTTTTTCAGGATATTCTCATTTCCCCGGAAGAATTTGTACATTTTCAATTTCAATCATTAGCTGTTCTTCTTTAAGAAAGTTTAGGTCTTAAAAAGTAAAACTCTCTTCAGGAATCTGTTATTTTACATGTTGAGCCCGTTACAGTTTTAAAAAAAAATTCCTCATTAGATCATCTTGTTGATGACTCACGGTGACAGTGAAGTTAAAGAAGGTTAAAGGGGATGTTGACTTTCATAACTGCTTCACAGTGGAAAAAAACATAAAGCTGCACGATTATGAAAACTGCTGGTATGTTAAAATCTAGCTTTAGACTGGAAACGTGAGGAATCCACCAGAGGCTAGACTGATACCAACAAGCTTTCATTTTACTAATTTATAAATATATAAAAGGACTGGTTACCTGTCCAGAACGTAAGCTGGACCACACTGGTCCTGCTGCAGACTGATGACCCTTCCAGGAAGTATCCTGGACCATCCTGGTTCTCGTGTACACCGGTCACTTATCCAGGACATAACCTGGGCCGTTCTGGTCTCCTGCATGGTGAATGTTCCAGCATCATCTCATCAAGTACCATGGTGTGTATTTGTGTGTATTTGTGTGTTATTATGTGTATTAGTGTGGATGGTTTATATGAAAATTTATATTCTCTCAGTGCGTATGAATAAACGGACACTGTGCTGACGGCCATGTGTTGGATGGGCATAGTTCTGTGATCCAAAGAGACTGAAGCAGATGACCTTTACCTTCACCCCCCCATGACGAACCAGCACAAGTTCCTACATCACAATTTTAGACAAAAATGGTAAAAGTGTCTCTGCTTGACCCAAAATATGAGCTGGACTGGTCCTTCTAGGAGTTTCTCCATTTCTGTAGAAACCATTTACATTTCTACTCATAAACACATCAAAACCACGATCAGAAAAGCTTTTTTTTCTTTTTAAATCAATCTTTTATGTAAACTGAATTTATCACGCCAGATCTGCCTGAAATCGTGCATCTGATTGTTGCTCGACCTTTGGTCAAGGGACCGTTCTCTGGGATAAGATTAGATTTATTATCATTAAACAGCCCGACAGTAGGACTCGTTTCCTGGATCTGTATCACATGTTCTTTCCATCACCTCGGCCTCTTGTGGAGGTTAGCAGGTCCAAAGTCTGCTCCCTTAACGAGAAGATGTAACCGAGAGCTCAGATCCTGAACGGCTCTGTGG
The DNA here is from genome assembly GCA_037177035.1 of Craterocephalus eyresii. Taxonomy (NCBI): domain Eukaryota; kingdom Metazoa; phylum Chordata; class Actinopteri; order Atheriniformes; family Atherinidae; genus Craterocephalus; species Craterocephalus eyresii. The sequence continues at coordinate 6,720 of JBBBVT010054866.1, read as the reverse complement.
AATGGGCCCAATTTTACTTTGTCACAACCAAACATATGCCAATTTCATCTCTGGGGAGGATCCGTTCATCTATTTTTTCTTTCTGAATGGTTCTAAGCTCTAAGTTCAGTTCCTCAAAAAATGTTCAGGTTGATGTTCTGACCTTCATAAAGCTGCAGAATCAAATTAAATCACACCTTTCAGACTGAAGGGAATCACAAAGTTCCTTACAAAGTGCATTAAACGACAAAAAAACCATGAAAACACCTTGTAAATAAGCAGCACTAAGGTAGAGGTACGGACGTACAGTTTTGTTGGTCTCCTGCATTGGATACCTGAGTAATTTGGTTTAGTTTTCATGGAATTCAGCCACCCATCGCTTGGCGCAGAAAACGGGGCAAATCCAACAGAAAGCACGGGAGAGCTGAGCAGAAGCTAACCGGAGAAGAGGAATGGGAGGAAAAAATTAAGGCAAAGACATCTTTAGAGTGTGTTGGATTGAAAACAAATTCGCCATCAACTGGTGTTGCAGGAATGAACTCTGAACTCACCACTGCCCACTAGTGGAGGTCAGCTACAGCGACGTAAAAGACGGAGTGATTCCTCTACCGTTATCTCATCGGTGCCCCGCCTGCCCAGCGGCAACTTCCTCCCAAGACGTTCACGTTGAACTGTTTGACGTCAACAATCAGTTACAACTGGCCATCATCATTGACAATCATCCATGATAATTAGCAATCAGCCCCTATCGCTAACTATTGTCCTTATCGTTAATAAGCATCCGAAGTCGTCAACAAAAGGCTTGCTATCGCTAACAATCAGCCCCCAAAGTTAACAACTAGCCGCCATCATTACCAATCATCTGTGGTCATTTACAATCGTCCATCTTGGTTAACAGCCGGCCGCCATCATTAGCAATTGTCCACGGTCGATAACAAACAGGCCGCCATCGATGTTTGATTTTGTTTCGTTTCGTTTCTTTTATTTATTCTCTCTTTTTTCTTTTCCATGTTAGTGCATCAAATTCTAAACATTTCGTAATTACAATAATTGAAAAACAACAATTGTAATATATTCCATGCAAAAGACAGAGAGTGAAAAAAAAAAAGAAAGAATTGGAGTAGGAAGAAGAATTCATCCATTGTTAATGGACAGTTGTATGGACCAATCAAAGTCAGGAGGAAAAAGGCCTTGTTGCTTGAAACAACCACTTCCAGAAGGAAGTGAACCTAAAAGTCTAATATAGCGTAGAAAAAAGACGCACTTGAGGCTAAAAATTATGTCTTCGTCATATAAATTACCGCATCGTTGTAATTCATTTCAAACTAACACAGAGTCAAAGCGATAGATCGTAGCAGGGTTTTACCCCATGGGAAATAAGTTTAGACCATAAAACAGAAGATAGGCAGACTTTTAAAAGTTGTGCTTTGATTGATGACAATGAATTGCAGCCATTTTTATACGCTAAGTGCTAAGATTGATGCTTTCTGACTGATGCATCGTCTGCTCAAATCGAGGTTCAGCCATGGTCCATGGTGCCATTAGAGAGGCGATGTTTTGCCCGCCTGGTAAAGCAGCAATTGCTTATTTAGAGACCAACAATGTGAACGTAACCTTATCCAACACTTAAAGGTGGTGGGGGAACGGTGGGGGCTCTGACTTATACCATACATTAGTGTCTATGATAAATATAATCTATGTAACATAGACATTTATTAGACCTCTTAATGAAATAACAGGCGAATCAGATTGGTACTAGTATTGGCAGATACCTAAACCCCAGGTATCGTAGTTGGTATCGGACTATAAAAAATGGGACCATCCCAAGTTTCAATAAACTATGACATTGTGAGCATCTTTATATAAAAACAAAGTGATTCAAGCCACAAATTTCTTACTAAATCATGTGAATTCTTCTGCTTTTGGTAATAAAAATCAACTCAAACACAAAAAAATCTGATAATCTAGCAGGTTGAGTAAAAAAAAGCCCAAACTGAGTCTGACTTTGTGGAGTTTTTGTGTGTGAAGTGAGTGAAAATCCGTTTTGTCATCATGCAGGTGCTTCGGCCTCGTGGTTAATGTGTCACCTGTTGCAGGGGTGGTGCTACTGCTGTCTACATGTACAGGTCCTCTGTTCCAGCTTGGTGCAGTGCTGCAGGCCGACGTCATGGGGAAAGGTTTCTTCATCAGTAAAACCGCAGGGATCGCAGGGATCTTTGTGGGCGCGGCGGCCCTCTCCACCATCATCGCCCTGTCTGTGGTTTACTCGCAGGAAAGGACTAAAAACAACAACCAGGATGGAGGAACCACCACCCCGCCCCCCGTCACCACCCCTGCCCCGTCCAACGAACCCTGGGACCAGTACCGGCTACCCAAGAACCTGGTGCCAATCGAGTACAAGGTGACGCTGTGGCCGCGGCTGAAGCCTGATGCAACCACAGGACTGTACATCTTCACTGGTAAGGCTGTCAGAGGGAAACAAGAATCAGTCCTCCATCTTTTAACCACAAAGCCATTCAACTTTCAAGTCTTCATTTAAGAAACTGGAACCAAAAAGTAAATTTTCTGTCGACATGGATTGAGCCTCTTTAATCACTTTGCATTGTGAGCAGCTTCCAACATGTTTAAAATAGATGGAAATTTCCTGAAAAGTTACATTTATAATGAAGATTTAGGTCATTGTGATAAACAATGTGAATTAAGTTGTCTTTGTTCATTTTGTGTTACTGTTACTGAATAAGCCTCGACACTAACAAAGATCCTTTCTCTGAATTACTGATCTCTCTTTTGCTTAAATATTAACATTGATTAACGTTTATTGTTGGACTCTAACTAATTGCACTATATTACTGTTAATAAAAGGTGCACGCTCAAACCTTTAAGGTGCAGCTTGTAACGCAATCAAAGGTCAAAACATTTAATATAAGCTGTGAGTTTATGGCCATTTAGTAACTTTACTAAAACACCTGTCATGGCTTTATCTCAGAACGAGATGTGTATGTATGGGTTCATTTTTACCATGGCAACTCTAAATGGACAAATGAGCCCAATGAGCTTCAAAACTGTTATATCGGCTTTGTTTGATTTGTTTGAAGCACCGTTTAGGATAAGTAGAAACAAAAAAGTAGTACCATAGAAGAAGACAGTACACATGTACGCAATGTTACCTGGAGTCATCAGTGCACCTGAGACCCCTGTCCATTCACAACTGTACTTGGCATTTTATAAAAATTTCTATGCCCATCTTTACCACTAGATGTCAGTAATTCCTACCTGTTCTCCCTTAAACACAGAGATAAGTTTGTGGAGCAATCATTCTCTAAGGTGTCATTAAAACACAATAAACAATTAAAATGGTTAAAAATTAAGTGAAATTTTGACATTATAGTATAGTATAATATAATATAACATAATATAATATAATATAATATAATTGAAAGATCATAAATCTAAACTTTTATTTCTATTTTTCTGAATGTAAAAGTTATTAAACAAATTCCATCTTCTTTTTAATACAGTTCTGTGTTCATGTTATTTCCTCAAACCACATTAACGTGAAACAGAAGTCTATAGCCTCTTAGTCTATAAAGTGAATTAAAATTTTTTTAAAGTCGCTTATTAATCTCTCATTGGGAAATATGAATTCTTTTAGAAGAGGAAGAATTGACCAAATGAGAGAAAACATAAAAATAATGTTTATCTGAGATGTTTTTAAATGTTAAGTAGTCTGTTAAAGGGTATGAATGGAATGTGTTGAGCCTGAAACTGGAGGTCGGATCAATTCGGTTGAAAGACTCTATTTATCTTCTATTTATCATTAACAAGACTAATGCACATAAAATGTGATTCCTAGCCGTTTTATAATGGATCGGATCTGTTTGGTTAAACTGTGGACGTGAGGTTCTGCGAACAGGCCGGCTGACCACCGAGTGTTACATCTCATGCTGTTCCAGGTAGCTCGGATGTGCTGTTTGAGTGTGTGGAAGACACAGACCTGATTCTCATCCACTCCAACAAGCTCAACTACACCAAACAGGACAATGGGCAATGGGCACAGCTCACCGCCGTCAGCGGCACCGCTCCTTCCATCAAGTCGTCCTGGCTGCAGTCCGTCACGCAGTACCTGGTTCTGCACTTGGATGGCAGACTGACCAAGGGCAGCAGGTATAACCTGATGACCGAGTTCACCGGAGAGCTGGCCGACGACCTGGGAGGCTTCTACAGGAGCGAGTACACGGAGAACGGAGTCAAGAAGTACGTGCTTTCTACTTTAAAGCAGGGGTGCCAGACTCCTTTTGTTCAGGGGCCAGTTTGATCTGAAGGGGGTCGGACCTGTAAATAATCAACATGATAAATTCGAAATAATGAAAGCTTCACATTTCCCCTTTTGCGTACAAATCACCTTGTTTAATGGTCTAAACTTTTAGAAAACACTATGAACAATCTGAATTTTCTTTGAAAAAAAAAGGAATTTCCATAATATTTTGCCCCAGTTACACATTTACATTTGAATTCATTTAAATGTTTTTTTGTGTTCATTTTGTACAGAGACACCTCAGCACAGTTTTTTAGAGGTAAAGAAACAGTCAACAGTGATTTTTCTGTCTCCATATGAAGGCCAAGAAGCATCTTTATGAAGCTGGAACCTTTAATCTTTAAATCTGATTGAAAACAAACATTTCCAACAGAAATACAGGAGATATTCTGATTATACAGTTTTACAGTCTGTTTGCTAAAGCCGAGACAACCTTGGTAGATAAAAAGTAATAAATGAATAAATGTAATGACAGCGAGGGGTTGTTTATTCCTTGAGTACTAAAGAACAGATACCATAATGGCTCTTACAGGTTTGTGAACTGGGATTTTTGGAGTTACAATGCTAGAAAACTGGATTGAGCTGCTGTTAATTTTCCTTTAAAATGTTTCAGATTAGTAAAATATTATATACAAGTATTTCTAAAGAATTGTTTGTGGTCAAAGCCTTGTGTTCATGATTGCAGGTTAAAGCATGCCTTCAGTGCAGAGCATCACTCGCCCAGCTCGCTCACGCTTTAACACTGATTTAATGGAACGTGTAGTTTATAAATAACCAAAACTTGCACAGTTTTATACCAATTTCAAACCGCTTGATTTGTTGTAAATGTGAGACATGTGGTTCGGACCCTGCATACTGTACTTATGAATAATTATAATCATGAACTTTTGTATAAAGATAAACTGACGGGGGTAATTTACTTCTACACAGGTATCTACACAGGGATCAGCATTTATGTGTTTTTAATTTGTTTGAACAAAAGCTAAATTTAACATAAGTTACTGCAGACAACGATAAAAAAAATGCATGAAAACGTTCCTGTTTCTTGAGTTTGGAGCTACATTTTATGGCCAGCAGATTGCCCTGTGGTAATGTGTTCTGGATGTTTTAAAAGATCAATTCTTCTCACGAAGTATAGAACAATCTGGTCTCCCAAACCTTCCATTCTGCGTCACTGATGATAATAATGTGATTTATTTAACTGTACATTAGAAAAATCTGATTTTCCCCTCAGATTTAGCATCTTTCCCCCCTTTAATATACAAAATAAAAAGTTTAGGTCCCAGAACCGAGCCTTGTGGGACTCCACTTTCAGTCTTCATACACTCAGATGTATTATCAGCAAACTGTAAATCCTGTTTCTGTTTCCTGTCAGGGTTGTTGCCACCACCCAGATGCAGCCGACAGACGCCAGGAAGGCCTTCCCCTGCTTCGATGAGCCGGCGATGAAGGCGTTCTTCTTCATCACTCTGTTACACGAGCCTGGAACGGTGGCCCTCTCCAACGGCAGAGATACAGGTTCGTTCACGCGACGGTAATCCTTAAAAAGCCACTTTCTCTGAAGATCTCAGGGTTACTGCGTTTCCCTGCAGAGGTGACCAACGTTACCATGGACGGGCAGATTGTTAAGAGGACGGTCTTTGAGCGAACGGAGAAGATGTCCACCTACCTGCTGGCTTTCATCGTCTCCGAGTTTGGCTTCATCGACTCCACCATGGATGGAGTTCTGGTAATTTACAAAGATTTCAGACTGGGATCAGCTTGCTGTAGAGTTTAACCACCAACAAAGAAATGTTATGCCAATACGAATCTCTACTCCTCAGATGATCACGATAAGATCCTTCAGAAAAGAAAAACAGCAGTTTTCATGATGGGAAAACGTGTATGAATGAAATTATTTGGTCTGTACTCGCTGGTTGCTTCTTGTATTTATTAATGGAATAATGTTTTATTTTGTATTTAGATCCGCATCTTTGCCCGCCGTCCTGCTATTGAAGCTGGCCAAGGTCAATACGCCCTCAATATAACCGGGCCCATCCTTAAGTTCTTTGAGAATTACTACAACTCCAGCTACCCTCTTCCAAAGTCGGGTAAGACCACTTCAGTCTTCCTTTGGACCTACTTTTTTCTGTTCCTGGGTCAGGATCCAGGAGCAGAGGCAATCCCAAAGGTCCCATCTTGTTGAGGGAGCACAAATCCTTTTAGTTTCCAAAGATAATTGGCAAAAGAAAACCGTTTCTTGTTGCTGAAAACAGCTGGACGCATTTTTGTCAACATGTAATAGATGCACTAACATCCTGTGTTTACACTTGTGTCGGTAACACTTTACTTGAACGGGTGTGCATAAGACTGTCATAATCATGACATGACACCTGCCATGGACATGAATGAATGCTTATAACAGTTGTCGTTAAGTGTCAATCGGT
>JBBBVT010054737.1:0-10604 GCA_037177035.1 Craterocephalus eyresii | reverse complement strand
ACACACACACACACACACACACACACACACACACACACACACACACACACACACACACACACACACACAGAAAGACACTGTGGGTCATTTCATGCTTTTTTTATGGTGTTGGAACTTTGACCCAGTAAGTCAACATATGTTAAAGCTACATTTTACTCCACAACATTTATGTGACACTTTTAGTTACTTTAAATATTCATTCAGAAAATATTTAGTCTGTTAAACATTTAAATATGTTACCTCAATACTGATTATATACACACTGATGGATCAGCATAAATAATCCATACAGCAACAGGAAGAATTCAGATCTGTGAGAACTCGAAACTTAAAGCATCTTTTACATTAATTTCAAAAAGTAGTTTCTGATCAGTGTATGTTCATTCATGAATTTGTTTAATTACCAGTGTTATCCCAGAGGTAGGTTCTGTGAAGATCATCACAGTCCAGCTGGAAATGGCACAGCACACAGTGACTAAAATGAGTTCAAGGACTCCAAAGGCCACACAGCCGATCTTAACTATTGGAAATCCCATTCTGGAAAATCACCACTCTGTAGGGGAAAAAATAGGAAGAAATTATTAGAGCAGTTATTAGCACTTTACTTTTTTATTAACTAATTTATTGGTTGATACCTCTTCTTCTTTAAAAGAAAAAGAAATGCTATTTTCCAAGAAATGTCTGATTTTTTTCAACCTAAGAAATGGTCAAAATATTTTTTAGTTTTCTTCTATTTAAACTTGCAGTGATTTTTTTCTGCTTGGCCTGGTATCTCCTCTCTTTCCGTGTCAAGGTGTTTTGTTTTTTCTCTAAATTTATGCAAAACATCTAACTGACAAACAGATTTAGTTTCACTTTTCCTTTTTTTCTGCCTGTATTTCATTAGAAATACGGGCTTTTATCGGCCTCTTTACTTTCAGTTGACTGGAAAACATTACTTTGACCAATTTCCATGGAATGCAATTTGATGCATGTTGGGGCTTGCCCAACAGGGATTACCGCAAAACTGTGGTGACAGCTCAAAGAGAAAGTTAGTTTCATCTGGCACATTATAGTCCCACCTTTCAGAGAAAAAACTGTTGATTTAAACAGCTATCACATTGATGGTTTTAAAATGCTCCCTATTTTGATATTTCAAATGCTTTTTTGCATCTTTCATATCTTTTCATATCCATACTTATTAACCAAAGTATTGCTATTAAGATGAGTGTTACAACACTAAATGGAGAAAACTGATGGTTCTCTTTCAAGATCATTTTATTTTTAGTTTGTATTGTTAGATTACTGTTATTAGATTATTAGATTATTGTTAGGTTATCTTACTGTCTGTAATAGAAAGCCCTGACTTCCTATTGTCACCAATGTACCAAAAAACACTTCCTGCCCTTTTTAAATGTTTTTTTAAGAAACTGATTTATTCTTGATTTGCTTTGATCAACTAATGCTTATGTATTTTTACCTTTTGTCTGTTCATTGTTGTTTGTTTATTTTTCGCATTTTCCTTTTGTTAAATCCTGTTTTTATATAACTGTAAATAAATGTCAGAGTTAAGGGTCTCACTGCTGAAGACCCTTCCCTGACTGATACAAATACAAAGCTAAATGTAAGATTTTGTATAATATTTATAATTGTATAATTATTATTTGTCTAATATTTTAATTTATTCTAATCTAATATTTAATTTCCTTCAAAAATATGTATTAATAAAAAAAACTGAATATAAGGAACAATCATTCCAGGAAATAGACAATTACTCATTAATCCCTATAGAAGTGGACATGAATATCAATATTATCTATTAAATTTTGCTGTATGTTAAATACATCTGTCTCCAATCAAATCTGTACATAAATAGGTGAGATAATCTAACAGCATCAATTAGCCACATAGTGAACAGATTAAAAATTCTACAAATTTGTTAATTAATATTAAAGCCATAAAAATGCAGAAACATCATGGTTTACTTACATTTTGTTATCTCACGATATTCACCAGCCTGGAGGTCCTGTTGGAGTCTGCTTCCCACGTGCTTCTCCTACTGTCCCAGCATTCCCAGTCCTTACCCTTTATAGTGTGGCTTTAAGTTTCATTTCATTGACATCCAATTCTCAAAGTGTGCAATAGTGCAGCTGCACACTTTGCTCAAAGGGGGCACTCACTCCAACGGCAGCACTTCCAGCCTCATTCAGTCCTGTTTTTCTGAAAATCCAGGACTGAAAAGAAACTAGAAGAAACATGAGGTCATGGAGATACTGGAGTGTTGCTTAACTTTTGGATCTCCAGGTTCCAGACTTGTTTCTTCAAATCAAATCAAATCCAACTTTATTTGTATAGCCCTTTTCTTACCTTATAATGCATTGCAAAGGGCTTTACAATGTAAAAAGAAATATTGTAAAAATAAAATATATATAAAAGAATAACAAAGATCAATATCACAAATGCATCCGTCATTCACATTTGTAATCGTTCACACACACACACACGTCGGATAAATAGCGAAGACCTCCCAGATCGAGGAGACAGCCCCCGATGTTGAGGATCCCCATGAGGAAACACTGGAGCTAGAGAGTTAAAATATAAAAGATAAAATTAAAACACAAAATAAGATAGTTAAATGAGCATAAAGACACCAGAAGTAATGAACAATAAAACAAAATTAAAAAAATAAAAAGTCAGTTAAGAACAGATATAAAAGATAATAGATAAACTAGAAAAAATAAATGGATAAATAAATAAATGAAAATGCTAAATAAATAAAATAATAACGTGGTTAACTAACTACATAAATAAATAAATAAAAAGCACATTTACATTCTGGAGGATTTTTTTTTCCTTCCAGTGGAATAAAAAGATGCAGTGGTGGACTGAGGTGTGGAGGCCAATGGAGACCAGTGGACTCATTGATCTGAGCTTTGTGACATGCTGGATGATCCTATGGAAGTATCATCAGAAGATACCTGCATGGGTCACAAAGGGACGGACACAAGTGAAACAAGAATCGGCCCTCTGACACTTTGATGTTCTTTTAATGGTTTATAAATGTCTTAATGGTCTTTTCACTTCTTATTTAACTGACCGTGGTCACAAACGGTCATTCTTAAGGACAGAAGTAAAGCATACAGTGAGGACTTTTTGCATTATAAGGGCCCTCGTCTGTGGAGGGGCCAGCCTGAGGGCCTCAGGGTGTCATGATTTCTGCTCTGCCCTGATTGTGCTGCACTCATCCCCTGCCTGACTGACTGATGATTGTTCTCACCTGTGCTGCTCTCTATTGAAACACCTGCTCTAAGCCTGCTCAGTGTGAGACTGTCTGTCTTTCAGCCTTCAGGCCTTGTTCATGTGTCTGTTTCTGAGTGATTTCCTGGTTTTGATCCTGCCTGTCCCCTACCACCGCCTTTGCTACGTCCTTACTGGAAAGAACTGACCTCCTGTTGCTGAACCTTGCCTGATCCTGACCCTGCCTCTAGTTTGCTCTTTGATTTTTTCCTTCATCAGAGATCTTTGGTGTGTGACCCTGGACTGCCTTTTGGATCATGAGATTTTGGATCGTGGATACCGAATTCCCTCTCTGGAAGTCAGTTTAGAAGCTGCTTATTCCCCCAGCTCCTGGTAAATAGTTTTTGTTTTTTCTCAGACATCTCATCCCGCTTTTTGTGTTCCAGACGTCCAGATCTAACAAGATCAACTCATACACCATCGTTATTTAAATAAATCTGTTAAACTTTACCATTTGGCTGAGTTTTGGGTTTTGCCTCCTTAAAATGGCACAGGGCTACAGAGACTTGTTTCTATGAAGAGAAACATTTTCTTAGCTCAGCTTTTAACTGAGTTTTATCTCATATCTTATTTGATCCTATTTTACTTAACTTTATTGAATTGTTTTTTTTTTATTCATCCATTTTTTTGCACATTATTTTATGAAATCTTTATGTCAGGCTCCCTCAGAGTCTGGTTTTATTTGTGAAGTTTTGTCATTTCCTGTTTAATTTTGTTAACTGTTTCCCTTTGTGTTCCAGTTGTCTTGTCCTTTCCATTCCCGGTGTGTCTCCGCCCTCTGGTTTTTGCTTGCCTCTCCCTAATGTGTTTAACCTGTGTCTTATTGTCTCACCTCCCCTCCAGTATTTAGGTTCTGTGTTTCCCTGCACTCCCTGCCAGATCGTCTTGTGTCTTCCCATACCAAGCCTTCCAGCATTCCTAGGGTTTGACATCAGTGTATGACCAGTCTTTGTTCCTCATTCCCTGAGCCTTGCCTAGCCCCTGTTGGTACCTTTTGCACTGAGTTTACACTCTTCTGGTTTTTTGACCTCCTGCCGGGGGTTTTTTTCTGACAATCCTCTGCCAGCTCTCTGTTGTACCTCTGCTATTTCTCATACTGCCCGTGTACCGACCTGGACTGGAATAAACACTCTGATTTTTGCCTACTCCTGTGTCCGTTGTTTGCATTTGGGTCCACCCGTTCAGATCCTGACACTTTATGTACTTTCATTTCTGCTATTGTTCTCATGGTTATTTAATTTTTCTTTTAATTCCAGTGTGTTTTGCTCATGGGGATCCCTCACACTGGGGGCTTTGCATGCCCAGTCTGGAGGTTGTTGCCGTGGTGATCGCCCCTACCTGGGTTACGGGGGTCCCTGCTGAGGTGTGGTACAGTATGGACTCGACCTGTGGATCCAGTCAAGGTGTGGATGGATCCCAAAGAGTCCTCACAAGCTGAACAGGAGCATGCTGTGGTGATGTGATTCACAGAAACGCAGTCCAGCATGAGGGAGGCTGCAGTGAGGACTGATGTCATACACTGCACCACCAGCAAAAAGACCTTATTGATATTCCTTGGGTTCCTGTTTTCATGCTGCTCATCACCATCATCACTTTTATTTGCAAATCAAATATCATACTTCCCTGACCCCTGCAGAGGGTTTCACTACACTGGTAAATTTATTGTCATTAGAAACCAATGACATGAAAACACCATTTGTTTTTATGGGTATAATGTCGTTTTCATTAACATTTGCTGCCAGCAGCTTATTTTCTATGGCTTGTTTGTTCATTTTTGCATATTTCTTTAGTAGTTTTTCTTAAATCTAAAATTGCATTATAACCATACCTTCAGGGGTTTCTGTTTCTTGTTTGTTTTTTTTATTGGCTTGACCTGACAGGTTTTTGCTGCTGTCATTATCTTTAATTTGCATGGTCCAGGAAAATAAAACATTCAGGTAACCGTGTTAACTGTAACAAGCAGAGAAATGCAGCCTTAACATTTATAACCATCGAAAACCTGCAAAACATGGTTGCAGGTTGTCATGCAGAAAGTTGCAGATCTGATCACTTTCTGTGATTAAGTTTTCTTCTATTGAGCAAATTGAAAGTATACACGTAGAATATACAGGGTACAACATAGGAAGATGTAAAAAACCTGAACAGGCTTATATTCAGCCTCCACCTAAAAAACAACAATAAAAGAACTCCGTAACAAAATAAACTTGGCCAAAAAAAGGTTTGAATAGATATGTATGTTAAAGATTATACATCAGCTGACCTTTTTAAATATTTTTTACATTATGCTTGTTTGCTACACATTAAAATGTTATTCATTCATTGAGCCCCTTCTATTTGATAGAAAATGGACTCTATATGATGATCAACGTATGAAAGTTTTGTCAGAGAAGACCTTTGTGTTCCTTTTGGTTTGAGTTTCCACTTTAAGCCGACCTGTTTTAGAAGCTGTAAAGCTAGTTTTCACTTGTCTGTTGCACATTTTAATAGTTCTCAATTTTGTTGTGATCTAAATGAGAGCTTGATGCAGCTTAAATGTGTCTCCCTGAACTAATAACAGAAGTTGTGTAATAACACGCGATGTTCCTGTTATTTACCTCTTAGATTACTATTCATATTTTAATATGAAAAATTCTAAATTCCTGTCAGAAATCTATATTTTGGTATCATTCAACCCACTTCTAAATTGTCTCCTCAAAGTACTACGTAGCTAAAAATCATTTTGTTCTGTGGATTTTTTACTTAGCAGGAAATCCTGATGTCCAGTCAGTGAAATAATATTAATACTTTTTATTATTTCATCTCTTTATGTTTATTTACTTTACTCCTAGTCCTGTTTTGCATTCCTGCAAGGATGTTTACGTTTCATTTACAGTAGGAGTTGGACCTCTGCCAGGGTTGTTTACAGTTCATTCCAGCAAGAGTTAATCCTGTTTAGCGAAGTGCAGATTGTATACATTTGGTTGATTTATGGCCCTGCTCTGTTACATCAAAGACTGAGCTCTGTTTACCAAAGACTGTAAACTGATGTCGTAAAACCTTTTTGTTGCGTGCGCAGATGAGCGCAAGTCGGGCATAAATGGCACGGGGTGGCCTTCTTGGGGCAGAGGCCTCTCCTTATGCACCAGCGACCTCTGTGCGTATGCAATAAAGCTCCGGAATGCAGCCTGACCAAGAGTCATGCTTTCACCGGTTGAAATTTCCACTACAAGTCCTCTATGTATAAATGCTAATATGTTGCCATAGATCTCTTAAATTAAACTTCATAGATCTGTTTTCTAATCTAAAGATAATAAAACATTGTTGTATTTTTCTCAGTCCCCTCATGTGACGTGTAAAAGCATGTTAAAAATTATATCAGCAAATTTTTGTTTTTGCGCTTAAGGTTTTATTTTAAAGAAACAGTTGATTACATATTCAAAAGAGAAAATTACTGCACACACATGCTTATAACACGTTTCAAAGGAAAAAAAGCCATTTTTTTACTGTTTCAGGGGGATCCAAACAAAGTTTATCAAATTTCTTAACAGGCGGAGCCATCATTAATGAAAAAACATAAAAAAAACCAAGAATGAACACTGGCTTCCAGAAATATGCATCATGTATTGAACAATTTGAATAATCTCACCTGTTAAACTTTAAAATCAGATGATTAGTAAAACATCCCTAGTATGAACCAGATGACTTCTTTCAGTTATACATCTTAATATGCGATCACTGCAATTAGCAAAGTGCAGAGCATGTAGCTGAACGAGAAAATAGCCATTACTGTTGATGTTCATGCATATTCCTACGTTTTATTTCTGAGGAATAGAAACGGCACCAAATCTATGGAATGTTCCTCTTTCTGAACAAGCAGAGCAGACCTCCACCCAGCAGCAGCAGCACACCAGCTAACCAACCCACAAAGAACCCTGCTCCACTGACAACTTCATCGGAAACACCTCCAGGAATGGTGACCTTCGAAATCTGCTCGATTTTCCGTGCAAACCAGCAGAGTGAGATGATCAGTAGGATGCCAGCCAGCAGCAGGCCCACCCCGACCGTCAGGCGGATCTTAGGCTTGGTTTCTTCGTTCTGCAGGAAGGGGATGAAGTTGGAACCAAAACCCAGGATGAGGAGAACGAGGAAGCCGAAGTAGGTGAGCAGGCAGCTGAAGAAAGTCATGGCTCTGATTGAATGCAGGTCAGAGGCTGAACTCGGCAGGGATCCGTACTCTGTCCACACTTGGTGCCCAATGATACCTGTGCACGTCTTCCATGGGCCAAACTGATACAAAATGCACACACACACACACACACACACAGAAAGACACTGTGAGTCATTTCATGCTTCTTTCATGTTGGTGTAACTTTCAATCTGTAGTTTGAGTCAATGTTTCCTTTGCTCCACATTAAGCTAAGTTCTGTTCTACAACATTTATATGATACTTTGTTACTTTGAAAATCTTCATTTAGACAATATTCAGTCATGAATTTGTTTAAATACCTGTAATAATCTACTGCTGGTGTAAAAAAACAAAATCCAACTGGGACTATCACAGCAAGAGGTCACTAAAATGAGACCAAGGACTCCAAAGGCCACAGAAACGATCCGAACTGTAGGAAATCCCATCCTGAAAAATCAACCCTGGGGAAAAACAGGAGAAAGCAATGAAGGAGATCATTCAAGCAGTTTACTCTTTGCTCTCCTTTTTCCTTTCAATATTCAGATTGTTTTCTTTTTTATTAATAAAAAACAATCACTTGTCAAGAAATGTCTTATTTTGAGCTCAGGTGATGAAAGTGTTTTATAGGTAGATTTCAAACTTCTCAGAATTTATGCGTTGCGTGCCACGAAGATGTTCTTTTATATTTTGCTGCATCTCTGCGGTCTCTGCTCAAAGAGGAAGTGGGTTTCACATGAAACATTATAGTCTGCATTCATCCTTAAGAGAATGACCTAATTCACATCGTTTGTTTTTTTATTTAATATTCCCTATTCTAACATTACATAGGCTCAGCTTTATATGTCACATTTACATCTAGTGATGTCCAAAGTGCAATTTTAATCCCTCTGTATTGCTAAATAATGCCTGATGCCAAAACCACTTCCGGCCCTTTTTAAATGAGTTTTTAAGAAACTAATCTTTGTTTTTTTATTTACTCAGATGCATTTATTGTAACATATGTCTTTATCATTGACCTTTGGTAATTCATTATTCCAAAGTATATTCTTTAATTCCAGCCTTTTTTCCTTTGCTTTTTAAAATCAAGTTTTTTACTCAGCTAAATGTAAATGAATGGGTTTCAGCTGTGAAAGACCTTCAGAGATTGACTAGGCAAAATATGAGAAGTTGGCATCCTTTTTTAATTTTATCTTGTTTTTAAATACACAGCTAAATATAAGGAACAATCCTTCCATTCAAAAATGGTAAATGGACTGTACTTGTATAGCGATTTTCTAGTCTAGGCGACCACTCAAAGCGCTTTACATGACATATCTCATTCACCCATTCATACCCATTCACACAGCACCTATATTGAAACATACTTGGTGCTAGGACCTAACCATCCACACACATTCATACCCCCGATAGGCACATCGGGAGGCGACCTCCTGTTTTAGTAGGCGAGTGCTCTATCCACTGAGCTACAGCCACCCCACCAATCAATAAAAACAATTTTTACTCACCAATCCCTTTACAGTTAGAGCCACAAATATGAAGTTACAAATGTTTTGCCGTGAGTTACATCCACTTATTTCCAAACAATACTCTCAATTTCCCGGTGGATCCACGTTCTTACACTCACCTATGGTCATGAGCTCTGGGTGTGATGGAAAGAACGAGGTCGCGGGTATAAGTGGCTGAAATGAGCTTTCTCTGCAGGGTGGCCGGGCTCTCCCTTAGAGAGAGGGTGACGAGCTCGGTCATCCGGGAGAGGCTCAGAGTAGAGCCGCTACTCCTCCGCAACCAGAGGAGCCAGATGAGGTGGTTCGGGCATCTGGTCACGATGCCCCCTGGACGCCTCCCCCGGGAGGTGTTCTGGGCACGTCGCACTGGGAGGAGACCTCGGGGTAGGCCCAGGACACGCTGGAGGGATTATATCTCTCCGCTGGCCTGGGAACGCCTCGGGATCTCCCCAAATGAGTTGGCGGATGTGGCCGGGGAGAGGGAAGTCTTGGCTTCTCTGATCAAGCTGCTGCTTTGGATAAGCGGACGGACGGTACGGTACGGTACATTATGCCTACTATGCCCCTTTATAACTACATAGTAAGATTGAATTCTTACAATTATAGTTTGTGAAGCTTGTCCCAAGATTGTCAAGTTCAGGTATTATATGTGAGCTAATTTAGCAACAACAGAGCATATGGTGACCAAATGATCATTTTTACAAACTGTTAACTGACAAAAAAGCAAAAAAAAAGCAATTTTTTGACAAAGGCAGAAATAAAACGGTTTACTCACAGTTTGTCAGAGGCACACAACTCACACAACTTGTCTTATCTGGAAGGTCTGTCTACGCGGTTCTTACTAATTGTGCCTGATTTAAGTTTCACTTCAGTATTCTCAGGTTTTGTTCTGCTTTTTGTTTAATTTCAGGGTCTCCCCTCGCCGACCTGTCTCACCCGCAGATTTTGGACATTACACCAAAGCCTGAAGAAGCATGTGTCTGGGTGCTCTGCAGACACACACTATTGGAAAATCTGTGACCCATGAGAATCTGTGACTGCAGGGGGCGCTAGTGTACATTTCTCTGCATTGAAATCTTGAAAACAACAGGCAGGGCCAGGCAAGTTTGTGCAAGATGCTCTACAGTATGTTAAACATCAGAAACATTACAGCGGAGTACAGAAGGAGCATGTTAAAAATAAATTTTAAAATGAATTAAAATCCACACATGAAGTAAATAAAAATAGGGAATAACTTGAAGCAGACAGGATAAATGCAAGAAATAAACATAGATTATCAGTTGTTTTGACAAAATGTGGTAAAAAAAGATAAATTAGGAAGATTTTTAACCCTGATTTGAAAATGCTGAGACTTTCAGCAGACCTGCAGGTTTCTGGGAGTTTGTACCGTATGTGAGGAGCATAAAAACTGAACGCTGCCTCTCCATGTTTAGTTGTGACTCTGGGTACAGAGCAACCTGACCTTGATGACCCGAGGGATATGTGGTTCAAAACCAACCAGAAGATCCTGATTAAAGCATTCAGTGCTTTGTAAATTAGCAGCTGGATTTTGAAGTCGATTTTTGATTTCTTTCACATCAAGAGTCTGGAAGGCCTTCTGCAAGGCACTGGGGGCCTCGGTGAGCTTATCATCTGGATACCATCCCCAAACCAACGGC
>JBBBVT010054583.1:0-10610 GCA_037177035.1 Craterocephalus eyresii | reverse complement strand
CTCCTCCCTCTGAAATCTCTAGTTTCATCACCAAATCCAAACCATCCACCTGTCAACTAGACTCCCTCCCCACAGTTCTGGTTAAATCCTGCCTTTCCTTTCTGCTCCCCCTCATCTCTGCCATCATTCACTCTTCACTGTCGACTGGAATTGTTCCGACCCTCTTCAAATCTGCAGCAGTCAGTCCAATACTGAAAAAACCAGGTTCAGACCCAAATGACTTCAATAACCTCCGCCCCATTTCTCATCTTCCTTTCATTTCCAAAGTTCTTGAAAAAACAGTTGCCTCTCAGCTCCACTCTCATCTCACCCATAACAGCCTGTATGAACAGCTCCAGTCTGGCTCCCGTCCTCACCGTAGAAGAGCTTTAAACTCAGACATCAGGAATCATCCTCTTCAAGTCCAGAATCAAAAACCTTTTTGTTCAGGTCTGAATATGGCGTGTAGCATATCTCTTTGTGTCCCTTCTGTTGTTGACATGTTGTTTATTTTGGCCTTTTAATTAGTCTATCTTCTCTCCTATTTTAACCTTTCTCTTGTACCTATGGTTCTTATTATTGTTTATTTATTTTTGTTTTATTATTATTTATTGTTCATACTGTAAAGTGTCCATGGGTGTCATGAAAGGTGGTTCGAAATAAAATGTATTGTTATTATTATTATTATCAATCCCTAAAAGCTCATTATTCTGTTTCTGATTCACATCCAAAACGAACAGCTTCTCCTCTTTAAGTCTTTTTCAGGTTTCAGTCTCTCCCTAATTTACTTAAAAATAAACACACACAACAACATATTCCTCATGGATTCATGAACATAATCCTCAGAGTTGCAATCACATCATTTACAGCAAAGCCAGAAAAAAACATGAATACGCTGAATAATCAAAAGTTCCCTCATCAGCATTTAAACTGGACTAAACTCGAGTTCCAGCTTTCCTCTTATTCCTATCTATGATTATTACTATAGTATTAATATATTAACAAGCAGGCCAGGCAGGAATTCTCCTGTTGCTCCCGACTGCCAGTCCGGTGTCATTGCACGCTTCCATGCCAGGGGACACAAATTCTGAAGGGGATAAAACACAGGACCTGGTCAGAGGATAAACTTTTAAGTTCTAGTTGGTCTGTTAAGCGCTGAATGATTTAGGACCAAAATACATCAGTGACTTTTTTTTTTTACAGTTTCTTTTGTGCCCTGCAGTTATGCTGTTATATTTTATGTAAAGTACTTTGAAACTTCTTGTTTATTAAGGGCCCAATCTCAATTCTCCCCCTTAGCCCTATGCTTTAAAACAGAGTGTAAAGGCAAAGGTTCATGTTTTCAGCCCTATGAATTGAGCCCCCCTCTTTCCTTCTAACCTGAACCGAATCAGGAGGCCGGTCGGCTCATAGCTGTTTACAAGATACACACGTCACACGGTTCACAATACAACAGAAAAAGAGACGTAACTTTCAGCTTTATAACCACAGAAATAAAAAAAATTATGTATATTGTTCTTATATATATTATGTTCCCGGATTAAAAATCTTTATGCAAATTACGACATTGCTAGTTTATATCTGATACATGTGTAGAGAACGGTCAGACAGCACTTTTTTGCCATCATGGGTAAACATCTACCTCATCATAAAGTTTAAGCAACTGTTAATCATTTTTATCATTGTTATTTTAAAAAAGGCAAATTTGTACAACTCTTTTGCGCTGTCTTTGTTTCCTGCATGAAAACGTAAAACTCCTCCTACCCCTTTGCCAGAAACCCCTCCACTGGTATTCACCCGTTCCCCTTAGCCCTTCCTCTCGCTCCCAAAGAGAATCCAGACGCCCCTTTGTCTCTCATGAACACGCAAAACGGAGGGCAAGGGCTAAGGGGAGAATTTAGATTTTTAGAACCGCTGACACTTGCCAGTCTCCTTCCATGCAAGTGCATTAAAGACAGAAAGGAGTTTATCCAGAGTAGCTTTCTGAAGTCAGCAATACGTTTCACTAAAAGCGACCGAAAACAGGGAGTCTTTCTGGGAATTGATTGACACCAGACCTACCAGGACGCACAGACAAGATGATCAAATTAGTTTCATCTGCCAAAAATAATCCTGATAATAAAAAAAAACGAAAAAAGCTTAAATGTGTTGATTTCATTTAATAAAGCAAATCACACAGTGAGTTGCTGCAGCTTCACAGTGAAATGGAGGTTTTCTGGTCAGTCAGCAGAGGAGCAGGAAGTCACGCAGACCAACTGCACAGGTGAGTAAAAGTTGTTTGTATTGACAGAGAATCAGAGCTGAGCTCTTCTTACAGAGAGAAAACCCACTCACACACACTGACAGAAGAAAGGGTTTTTCACACTCACCTTTAATCAGAACTCAGATTTCCTCTTGTTGCTGCTCGACTCAAGATGGAGGTGAAGAATCTGGATATTTTCTCGTTCATCTCTCCTCGTTCCTCATTTAAAAGGAAGAGAGAAGCGACCTCCCCCATTCGTCAACACAGGTAGTCAAACTAGCCGCTCCGGATTCCAGCTGAGCCTGTTTTATGTGGTGTTTACAGGAGGACAGTGACATGTGAGATGTGGGTGTAGTCTAAGTCAACAGGTTACTTTTTCACTGTATTTCAACCTGGATTTTTGGCTAGAGGTAAATTTTTCTAATACAAAAGGATTAGCTTATGCCTAAACTTTATGTTCATGGGTTGTATCAACTATTTACATTGTACTCTCAAATAAAGTTAAAACAAAGAAAAACACCAAAGGTTCAAAGAAAGAATAATGACAATGAAATCTAAAAGTACATGAAAGATAATTGATATAAAATAATTCAGATATATCAAGAATAATATGGAGCAAAAATATCAAAATTAATCCATCCACATAATTAGGCCATGTAGTCTACTGTGTGTGTGTGTGTGTGTGTGCGTGTGTGTGCGTGTGTGTGCGTGTGTGTGTGTGTGTGTCTGTGAGAGAGAGAGAGAGATTCTGGGCTGAACAGACATGTCAAAATGAGCTTTTGAATATCAAAAAAGTGATAAACTCAAGTGAGTGAAACCAAGAAACGAAATTTGATTTATATGTATATATGTAAAAAAAGGAGCCAGATTTTAAAAATAGTAAATATTGTCTAGCATAAAACAGCGAGCTGCAAACAAGATCCACAGCAACTGTTACCAAGGAATGTAAAAAGTTGATCAACAGCAGATGGAAATCCCCTGAAGTTGTTTCTCTGTGCTTTCTTCCTGATGCAGCTAATGAGACGGCCAGGAAGGTTTTTAAACAGGAACTGTTAAAAGAAAGGCCAGAAATTCTGAAATTGGAGAAATCAGCAACCTGATCTTCTTCACATAAAGATGCCTAAACTTCTTGGATGAATGCTACTGTTTTTTATTATTTCTGTAATATCTTTTATTTTTCATTACTACTGTTTTAGGCGGTTTAACTATACTTATTTGTTCTTTGTAGATAACAAGTGTTTATTTTTTTTGTTCAGAATAGATGTTTTTTTTCATTCATTTGTACGTGCACATTATTGTACACAATGTGTACACATCTTTAAAATAATGCCCAAGTGTAGAACACATAGGACATTATTTTAAGGGTGTGTTTTAAGGAATGTTTGATTAAAAAATATTAATGGCAGAAACCACTCTGGAATATTGGTTAGTTTTGTGTGACAGTGGAGTTTGAGAATAGCACATGACTGGGTTCATTCGCTGGTGTGGGAGCAACAACAACTGAATGTTTTGTTTCATCTGATTTTACTAGCAGCAGAGTAGTGCAGTCTGCGATGCATTAAGACTGTTTCCTTCTTTAGCCATTTTCGTCATAGTTTATTGAAGCAGAAACAAAACGGGGCTGATCATCAGATTCTGATGATCAGAATCGAGCTGCAAACACACAGAGCTGCGAGGCACGAGAGAAAAAAAAATCCTGACTATGGGAACTCAGGTGGGTCAAAAAGACAGAATGTACATGTACATATGTAATATTGGCTGAGTTCTTACACCCTCTTGTGTTACTAACAAAATATAACCTCTTTACAGATCATTACCTGAGGACACATTTCTCATATATTTTAACATACTCACACAGACAGTTGTGGAGCAACTCCAACTCCATCGGAAGATATTTATGTCCACATGCGATCAGCATATATCTATATAATGGGAGCGTTCAGGGCAAGTACCGCTTGGCCTCTAAATAAGGCATTATCATCCACAGAACTCCTTCATTTTACCAATGTGTTGCTAGCAAATGCTAGTCTGATCGCTCTGTGAGCTGGATGCTGCATGTTCTTCTTTTGTTGTTGTTATTCCGGGGTCCTTTCAAGCCTTTTACCCTCACCTGTGACAGCGATTACATCTGAATCCTCTGAAAATATCACTAAATCTGCCATTTATTCTGATTTTCACTAAATGCTGTTTAAAACAATGGTACCTGGAGGATGGAGTACGTTACTCCCTCAGAGTTTAATCACAGCTCAAAGTTGTTTTAGGGTTTCCATGGGCATTTATTGTAGGACAGAAGCATCTTCAACATGACTTCATGCGATCTTGATTGTCCCAATTATGCCATCAGAGCTAAAAAAAGAAATACAAAACTAACACTAAGTTCATGGACAGTCGAGGCTTAAATTAAAACAGAAATACACAAAATATGATAAATAAGCTAATATTGCCTGTAATTATTAAAGGTTTATTTGTCATCATAGATCCATGATATTTACATAATGAACCATTTAACAACGAAAAGTGTAAAAATATTGTACCTCATTGGCCGCATTAACTCCAAGGGAATAAAGGAAACTTTCACAGCTTCTTCTTGCAACAGACTTGTTCCTAACTTTTTGCCACACCTTTTGTGACTTGTCTCTTGTGTCTACAGTGTGCATGTAGAGCCCCCGGTGTGGCTGTTGAATTGTGTAAATTAACCTCATCCGATGAGCAACAATATGGGACAGGTGGCAGGGCAGGTCATTCAGTGATGTGAAGGTTGATTTGCAGGGTGGTTTGAATCCTGCCACTCCCACCTCAGTCACCTGTCGTGTCCTTGGGCAAGACATCTTACCCTCCTTGCCTCTAGTGATGGCACCGCTGGTAAAACTCAATTGTAAGTTGCTTTAGATAAGAGTGTCAGCGTAATGATAGTAATGTAACAATGTGTAAAAATTGTTTCCTACCTCGATTTTTAATGCATTTTATGTTACATTTTTTAACCAAATGAATGAAATATATTTACATGTAATTACAGAAAATTACAACTTATTTGTTAATGAACATTTTTATGAAATAGCACTTTTATTAATTATTTCTCTATTTGAACATGAAAATGATGAACTGAAAATATGAGAGTTGTGTCTGACAGCAGCTATAGGGCAGGTTGAAGTTTATTAGACAAATACATCTAGACCTATATCAGCAAGATGGTGAACAAACACAGTCACAGAAAAGCTTTTCATCCAAGGTGTCCTCATCTTTCCAGCAGAACCTGGTGGGCAAGTCTCGGCTCAAAATGCCCAGTTTACCCTTTGTTTTGTCCCAGTCCAGCCATGGACTGGGACAAAACAAAGGGTAAACTGGGCAAAGGGTAAAGGGTAAACAAAAACACTCAAACAGAGCCTGGCTGTCAGTCAGGTGGGCCACCAGGGCCATGTCGTCCACATACTTTAAAGTTTTGTTACTCCTCCTCTACAGGAGATGTTGTTGGTGGAGGGAAAGAGGAGAGCGGGAGACAAAACAAAACTGGGGCAGTCCCGGGTTTAAAACTCACCTTCAAGATCTAAAGCCAATAAAATAAAGCTGTTTAAGCCGGTCCTTTAAAAAGTTCCCAATCCATAAAACCAATGTGGGGTGGACCTGCAGGTCAGAGAGGCCATGAAGCAAGGTGTGTGTGTGTGGACAGTGTTAAAAGCAGAAGAGGATTGGTGAATAAAATCCTAATGGGTGGATGTGCAGGATCCAGTTGTTTGTTAACAAAGTCTAGAAGTGTGAGACTTGCATGCTCTTCAGCAGCTTTGTCCCTGGAAGCAAACTGAAATGGATCCGTTTTGTCCACCAGCATATCTGAAAGCTGCTGACACACAACTCTCTCCATGCATTTCCACCAGACAGATGTGAGGGCAGCTGGCCTCTAATCCTTCAGTTCTTCTAGGTACTGGGATAATGGTGGACTTCTTCCACTGGATGTGGAGCGAGCCAAAATATAAAACATTTCGCTTACTCTAGGGCCCCA
Organism: Craterocephalus eyresii; assembly: GCA_037177035.1. Classification (NCBI taxonomy): domain Eukaryota; kingdom Metazoa; phylum Chordata; class Actinopteri; order Atheriniformes; family Atherinidae; genus Craterocephalus; species Craterocephalus eyresii. The sequence goes on along the minus strand of JBBBVT010054583.1, from coordinate 4,392 downwards.
GTTTGGTCAGGATTGAAGCTGCATCCAGATCTTGTGTTGCTCTGCTTCTCTCTGACAGAGAGGTGAGGGGTCTCCTGTCCTGCTCTCTCTCCTCTGAGCTCATTCAGCTTCTCTGTCAGAGCCAAGTGCTGCTGGAAGCTGCTCTCTGTCTCGATGCAGCTGTCTGATCTCCGTCCTGAGCATGCTCAGTTCGCTCCTGTAGCTGTCCCTGTCCTGCCTGCATGTCCAGCTCTGTCCTGATGGGACAAGGCTCAGGCACAGCTATTGGCTGATCAGCTCTCTCAGTCGGACCAGTTCTTTCTCCAGGTCTGTGAATTTCACCTTCAAGTCGCTGGTGATGTAGTTCAGTTGGGGGTCCTGGATCTGTTCGGGGCAGCTGGGTTTCTTTTTTTCTGATAGTTCCCCAGTACTAAAGCGTCTAGAAATACAGTATCTGTTTGGATTTAGGAACTGTTAGTGAAGCCAGATCTCTCCTGCTGGACTCTTTTCTTCATAAGGAGGAGGTACATCTGAAATAGTTTCAGGTTCCCCTGCACCATGACTGTATGAGCCAAAATCATTTTGATATTTTTCTCTGCAGAAGTAACAATGACAGTCCCATTCTTGGACAGATTCACTGTCATCATAAATGTATCAGAATCTTCTGCTTCCTTTATTTTTATCTTCCAGCCGCTAGCAGCTGGACCAGCCACTAGCAGAGCACTCTGCCATCAATGCCCATCACCCCTCAGCCAGAAATGAAGGGATCTGTAAAAAGTGAAAGGAGGCAGAGAAAGAAAGAGGGGAAAGAAAAAAGAACACTTGATCGACTTAAATGATCAGTAGTGGTATCTTAGTGGGGAAATAGTTGCATCTTAGAGCCTACTCTATCGCTACAGCTCTAGTCTTACTTAGAGGTGCCTCCTGAACAATGAAAAGCAAATGATGGGTATGTGCAGAAAACCACAGGAAGCATCAAGATGAATGAACCCAGTCATGACCAAGGTACTTTGTGTCCGTCCATTTTCCTGGTACAAAAGGCACCTGCAGAAACCAAAAGGTAAACTGTTTTTTCGTTGTTTTTTTTGTTTTATGCAAAAAAATGAGTAAACAGTTATTATTTTCATTTTTGTATTGCACATGAAAACCAAAAAAACAGAAAACATTTTTTTTTTTGTTTTTTTGCGTTTTTGACCAAAAAATGAAAATACCATTCAATATTTTGTTTCATTTGTGGGCGGGACTTCAGAGCCCACCTGTGCAGTGCCCTACAAAATAAGAGGTCTTGCTCAGGCAGGGATGGAGATACTTTGATTACAGTATATCGCCTGCCCCCGTATGCATTGATTCTAAACTCAAGTGGGTCTTGTGCACACCTACAGGGTGTAGGCCTACAGGCAATAAACATCTATTGACCGTGTGAAAGAATTTTAATTATCAATATCTGGCAGGCAGGATAGGTGTGTGAGGTGTGCATGGATGTGTCTGTGGAGCTGGAGCTGTGGATCGTGGCAGCAGGTTATTTATCCACGATCTGATCAGCAGTCCCTGCCAGATGGATGCTTTTCTCCTGCGGTTATCAGCCATCAGCCATCTGCTGTCTCTTCTTATAGCTGAGGCTGTATCTGTCCACCCGCAGTGTTCCAGCTCCGGTCGGCACGATGAGGCGAAAATTGCCTGCTCTCATCAGACAATTGTGTGTGTGATATTTCAAGCTTGTTCGCATGAACATGGGGGCTTGTGACGCCATTCAGGTAAGTTTCAGCGTTTTTCAATTTTTACCAATGTTGCAGGTACTAAAACCAATCAGAGAACAGACATTTTTACCTGGAGGATCAGATCATTTTAACTGCGTAATGTTCAGCTGTTCATTTATTCTGTCTCTTATTTTTATGGGAACCAATGTTTTACTAATCAGGCGGAAGGATTAGGCTACATTCATTAGGAAGCCATGCAGGTTGACAGGTTTCCCTCCACACTTCCACAGCTTGAACTATGGAGATTTTTCACCTACAGGCTTTGTGATCCAGGATCAGAGAACAGCTGAAGCCAGGGTGGTAAATGACTTTTTGTGTCTACACATAAATATCCAAATTAAATTAAGTTGTTAAATATCTAAATAATTGAAAACAGAGATGTAGCAGTGGTTCAGGTGAGTTTGATAGCATATTGTGCAAATTCTGCAAAAATGAGCGACACAGCCTAGCTGGACCACATCTCATTTATCTTGACAAGGTAACCTGACAGTGTAGCTTAAATTCATTTCCCAATGTAACATGATTATTATTGTGACATCGACCGATGTAGGAGCACAACTGTGATTGAATGTTATTAAATAAAAGGTCCCGCTGCTCTTCTTTTGTTTGTGATTATAAGTGTAAGAGCTGCAGTTTGCCAGCAGAGGGAGTTTGTCCCAAGGCTTGCGCTGGATATTCGTAGGGAGACACCACCTGCTCATATCTGCCAGCTGCAGCTCGTGTTTTGTTCTTTTCCAGTCGCCAGAGAGGAATGTCTCCAATTAACATTTCTGTGTAAAAAAATATGTACAGTCAACATTTCTGAGCCAAAAATACGTAGCTATGATAATAACATTGACCCTGACAGCAGTAATATGTTGTATGCCAACATTCCTGCTTAGGTGCATATCAACTACACATTATATAAACTGTTCGACGTGCTACGGGCGTTTGGGGGGACACAATTAAGGTAGGCAGCATAAACATTTACAATCATAATTTTACTGAATTAACTATGGTGTAGTATTAAAGATTTGCTCATTAATAACTTCTATTTCTGCGTATGAGTGTTCATGTCATCAGATCAATTCCTATAAACCAGGATGGTTTGATTTACGTGACTGACGCGGGTGGGCTGGGCTATCCCAGCATTATCAGGCGAGAGGCCTTTTATTCATTTACTGCTGATATTGGTAGAAACAAGTAGTAAACTCAACAATAAATGCTATCGCATTCATTCCAGAGCGAGCGACTCTGACACACAGACTCCCGATCAAGTCAGGCTGGAAATCCAGTCCGCATGCACAGCTTAGATCCTGAGCATTACGGCCCACTTTCATGAAACCTACATGAAAGGGAGACATTTAAACTGTGAGCAAAAAAAAAAAAACCCAAAAGAAGGCTGCTTCCCCATCCAGTGGACCCGAAACATATTAGATTAGTTAATACAACTAATAACTAACTTGCCTTTTTATAAAATTTCTCTAGGGTCTCTTGAGATCTATTCAATGAACGCTGCATGTTTGCTGCGTGAAGGGTGTGTTCCACTCTCCTCAGCACCTCTCCACCGTAGAAGAAGGTTCCAGTTCAAACGGGACTCATCCACTCCTAGTGATGTGTGTGCTTAAGTTGAGTCAGTAAACCTCACACACCACCAGATTCACCTCAAAAACTCAGAGAGGGTTGAAATATTGTGTCTGCAGTGGAGCGGCCTGTTGGCCTCACACGTTTGCCGGTTTGAGTCAGAACCCTTCACACAGCAACAGATTCATGCAGTGAATTGTCAGCCCGCAGGTTGCCGTGACGACGCACAGCTGCAACATTTAGGAGGAAATCTGCCAGAAGGTGTGTTGTGGTGTAACTGGGAAATGCAGGAACATCAGCTTGCTGATCCGAGAACTGATCTGATCCGTGAGGTCAGAGATCCGTTGCAGCACTAGTTGTTCCAGATCCAGCCTGCTTCACCTCACCCTAATCATCAGGAAGCCAAGAACACGTGGGTCAGAGTTCTGCTTGTCCACTCCAGTTCAACATTTAAACCAGTTCATCTTCCCACTGGCTGAGAAGCTGCAGTTACTGGGAGTGGGAACCATCAGCTACAACAATGGGCTCAGCTTAGACTCAAAGATTTAGCTGAATGTAGATGAAAATTTGCAAATCATTTCACTTTTTATTTGTGAATCGATCTTTGTCTCTCTGAGAAACATCTTCCTGAGAAACTCCAGTGTGTGAGCGTGTAGAAAAGGACCTGCATGGGAGAGAAAAATAAAAGTGCTTCTGCAAACAACTGTTCACGGATGCAAAGCAAACAGCTGCGTGCAAAACTCTGAAGTAGCAGATTCAGAAAAAACCAACAGAGAAACAGAAAAGAAGTGATGAGAGCAGTGAGAAAGGAGCGATCAGCCTCCACTAGCTGTCAGTGCTGCTGATGGGAGTCCAGAACAGCAAAGTCCTTAGAATCCATCTGAGAGATAAGCTGAGCTCCAGGGTCAGGAAAGCCCAGCGCTGCCTTCCCTGGAGCCTGAAGAGGGGCCCAGCCATGCCTGCAGCAGCTCTGAGAGCATCCTCACCTCCTGCATCACTTCCTGCTATGGAGCAGAAGAGCAGAAGAGAGACGACAGAAAGGATCATCGGTGCTTCACTGCTGGACATCTACAGCCAGAGACATCACGTACAG
>JBBBVT010054444.1:0-10616 GCA_037177035.1 Craterocephalus eyresii | reverse complement strand
GATACAGATGATGTGGAGCAACCCACAGGAAAGGTGGAGTAGACCTCAGCTGGAACTCTGTATGATGGCAGTTTCTTTTTTGGACACTTAAAGATGTTTAGCCAGGTGTTGTCTCCTTTGGTTCTGGTTTATGTAAACTACACAAGAAAATGTTAACAAGATGTGTGATTAATCTGGTCTTTTAACAGCAAATATAGATATGTTCTGTGGTATCTGTTATTCCTTACTCCTATTCAACATGTCAATAGGCTACAAGTTTCATCAAGCAAAATCAGATGCGTTGAACCTGCCTATACTACAAATTACGCTTTTTTAAATTCTTTTTTTAAAAAAACTTTCCTGTTTGATTTGGTTGTGTACAGTGATCCTGAGTGTCCTGAAAATGGATCATTCGTTGTTTGATCTGCTGATTTAAGTTTTAACCCACAACCAGAGGCCGATGGCTCTGCCCTTAACCAGTTAACCAGGTGCTAAGGACGATGCTAGCTGATGTAAGGAGACAAACTATGCTGAACATAAAACCGCTTTTTTGTCTTGTTTTGTTTTGTTTTTAGCTGATGGAGCGAGCTGGCTCTGCGCTGATCTCCGCTTTCCTTTCAGGCTTTGAACGCAGCAGGGCTGTTTACAGTTGTTGCCAGGCAACGGCAGCAGTAAAAGTAAGACTGAACTCCGTGATGGCCGCTCTTCTGGCAGCCCTGAACCGGGCTCCCGTGGCCTTCGGGCGGCAGGCGGTCCCGCAGCTGTTCGCGGAGCTGCAGCAGCCGGGGGCCGAGCGCCGGCTGCCGGCTCTGGCCTCACTCTGCGACCTGATGCGCGAGCCGGAGCGGCTCTACCAGACCGTTACCGGAGGTAAGTCCCGGAGAGGAGAAGGGCTGAGACAGATCAGGCTGCTGCTGCTGGAAGTTTGGGAATCAAACTGAAGCCGCGACGTGTGAAGGCCAGCAGGAATATTCACCGCAATATCAACCGAAAATATGGGAATTTCCCGAAAACCCAAATTTAGAAAAAGCCTATTTAGAATGAAAATGAGAGCTGGTTTCATTATGAATCTATTTCAGAGTAATGTGAATTATTATTATTTATTATTATTATCTGATCAAATCCCAGCCTTTTATAAGTCTAATATAAGCCGATATGTGCTGGAAAATGACCAAATATGTCACACAGATGAAGTCAAAGTAGAAGCGACACATTTTTATTGCATATGAAGGATCAAATATACATTTTTACTGAGATATTTTCTCCCTTTTCTGAAAGATATGGCAGAATCTTTGACCTCCTTCTCTCAATATAATCTGCCTATAAAAAGATTTGATTCAATTTCATCCACAAGAAGTCACACAAGCTTTTTTAACTCATGAAAACAATGTATTTTAAATAAAACCTGGAAATGTTGAGAATGGACAAAGATGTAAAAGTGTGGACTATGGCTAGCAGGGCGGACAAAGATGTGGATGGATGAAGCAAATCATTTTCCAGGAAATCAGTAATGATGATAAAGAATGATTTAGTTAGTCGGCAGGCAGGGTGCTGAACGCCCGTGTTCAGAAGGCCTTGCTGCAGCAGAGTGATGGCAAAGCCGGCTCTGCGCGTCACAGAACTCCTCATTCTTCCATCCCAGTGGGTCCATTTGTAGAGCTGCGACAGCCTGACATCACATGCGTACGATGTGTGATTTGTGTGTGGTGACATCAGGAAATGGTGTGAATCTGTCCGAGACATTGGTCTGAGGTCTGAAAATCGTCCTGGGATGCTGTTGCTATGACAACTATATGCAGATGGAGGACACAGGTAGAACCTCAGGGTCTGTTTATGGTGATGAACCTGTTTCTGGGAGGGGTTAGTGCATCACTTCCTGTTAAATGTTGTAGAAAGGTCCTATAGAAGGTTGGGAAGTTATCTCTTTGTTGTAACGAAAGTTTTTGGTCTGCTTCTACATGGAAACACATTTGGAGGGGATTTGTGGGATGAGCAGCAGAATTGAGGTTGTGTCCATGAAAAACCTCAGATGTTCAAACATGCGTCCAGTGAAGTTATTGGAGCATGTGGGACTCGCCAAAGAGCCCATGAAAAGGAGTGAAATGATGGAAATTGCCTTAATTAGACATCATTGAGCTGTTGTGCGTAAACGTTTCCTAAAGCTCATCATTTCTTTGTTTTCCATCCAAATGGTGACGTGGTTTAGGATGAGGGCACCAGAGAGCCTACAGGGACTTCTTCTGTTTCCTGCAGGTTTCCTGGAGCAGCTGAAGGGTTTGTTAAAGGATGAAGATGCATCAGTGAGAAGGAAAACCTGCGAGCTGCTTCTGCTGCTGACGGCCCACAGCATCGGCAGGTAGATCTGCAGCCTAAAGGAGCATTACACTCTTTATCACCGCCTCACTGCGGTTCCCAGGTGGGAGGGCCCTGGGCTTCTGGTAACGCATTTGTTTTATACAAGGGTTAGTGGAATAATTCAGAGCTGAAGATGCTGGAACCATGAGTTCAGTCAGACAAACCCTTCCTTTGGATTTCACTCTTAAAAATATTATATTTTCCTCTGGACATCAGCGTTCTGAGATGTTTCTGGGGAAACTCTGAGTTTTCACGCACAAACCTGTTAGATTCATCTCGCTGACTCCTGGGACCAGAAGATGTTTCCGGACGCATTGAGGTGTTTCTCCTGGCTGTGGCCCAGGACGGCCAGCAGGGGGCGCTGTGACACAGCAGATGGTCAGAGCTTGGCTTCCTCTGGCAGCTGCTGCAGATGACTGACAGCTCGGAGACGTTACCGAACATCTGTGCTTTCCTTTATTTTCCTCTGCAGACAAACAGAAACTTCCATCAGCTCTCCTCCACCTTCACCTATATCTGTTTTTATATTATGTATATTATGTTTTTATATCTGTTTTTTGGATTGATTTATTGTGCATGTGTATTCATGTGTACTTTTATTTTATCTTTTTATTTATCTTATTTCCCTTTTCTGTAAAGCACTCTGTTCTTTGGTTGTTTTTATAGTGCTAAATAAATAAATTTGATTTGATGTGATTCTCCTCCTGCAGACGGGCCCTGCTCGCCTCCTCCCTCCTCCCTCCCCTCTCTGAGCTGCTGGACGACTTCTCCTGCAGGAAAAACGTCCTCCAGGTTCTGAACGGCCTCGCTCAGCTGCCCGCAGGTACTTTCCACCCCTGAGCCTGCTGCCAGGCTGCATCTATACACACCAGATATATACGCACAGATCGCACTTTTCTGACAGATACTGAACTTTGAGAAGCCTGATTTACCGATTTTGCCAATTCCGTTTGTTTTTGACAGCATGCTTCAATACTCATTTTATTGAAAAACAATTAACAATGCTATTGAAAGCATGCAAACTATGAGGTGGGGTTCTCATTATTTAATAATAAGGTTGGCCAGTAAAATGTATTTTATGGAACATAACTTATTTCAGCCTTGCCACACATGCATTACAGATGCACAATCTTTGCTTTTTTGTAGCTACAGCCTAAAATCAGATTTCACATAAAGATCAGCCGATCACAGATTCCCCTAAATGAAGTAGGATCACTCCAAAATTAACCATCAGCACTAATATTTCTCCAGAAAGTTTAGGATGTCGATGATGTTTTCTAAAAGAAGTGTTTCATATGAAAACATCTTGTTAATGTAAAAATATAATAATGTCTAAGTTTGGATTATTTTCAGGTTCGTATGATATGATTTTACTGGTCCGGCCCACCGGAGCCTCGTGCTCCTGGATGCTCAATGATCTCACCACATCCACAAGATAACCAAGCAAACGGATAAATGAATGAGAACAATGTGAAGGAAAATAGATTTGGGTTCTTTTATTTACTTTTCTAATCCGCTCACACCTCTGCTCCACTTCCCCACCCTGACTTCATCCGAAGCGACTCACACTGACTCCACCAGTGATGCCGACACTGGAGGAAAGGAGGTAGAGTCTTTCCAGTGGATACGAGGGCGCCTGACTGGGGCGGGAGCGGGATTCAAACCGGTCACCTCCAGTTCTTAGACCACGTCTCCTTCCCCCTGAGCCCCGCCCACACATCCTCCTGTTTTCTGTTCTACGAAGAAAACGTCCTGATGCCAGGACACTGTTTTCCATCCATGTCCTCTCTAACGGCCTCCTGCCTTCTCCGATGAGGCCGGACGATGGCTCACCGCGTCTGCTCGCTGCAGACCCGCGTCTCCTCACCGGAGCGTCTGTCCTCCTGCAGGTGCAGAGGCTCTCCTCACTCTGGTCCCAAAACTGATGCTGAAGCTGAGAGAGGAGGAGGAAGATGAGGAGGAGGAGCTGCTCCTCTCCACCTTGAGCTGCTGCTCCAGGCTCAGCGCTCTGCCGGCTCTGGCCTCAGACGGAGTCTCGCTGCTGGGCCACAAACTGTCCCACAGCTCCCCGAGCATCCGCAGAGAGGCGGCGGCGGCCATGATGGAGCTCAGGTGTGTGTTTCTGTGTGTGTGTGTGTGTGTGTGCGTGTGTGTGTGTGTGTATGTGGTTTCTGACGGCCGTCTCGTTCCAGCGTCCCATTGGACGGGAAGCGGCAGGTCTGTGGGCGGCGGGTCCTTCCGGTGCTGGTGGGGCTCCTGCAGGACGAAGACGAGGAGGTTCGGAGCAACGCTGCAGGCGTCATCATGAACACCGTCATCATCACCGAAGGTACGCAGCTCTGCTCCCACACACACCCCAGCCTTCCCGCTGCTGCTGGGAGCAGGAGGGAGATGTGTGTGATGGATGCAGACTCAGCTGTGGAGGAGCTCGGCTCGGATGCAGCAGCTCTCCTGCCTGTTCCCACGTCTTCCAGCAGTCTGAGGATGGAAGCTGGACTTTTTCATCTGAGATTGTCCTTACCTACAGAGCTCATTTCCATTTCCACCTGCTCTGTCTTCAGGTGTCTTCACCTGTTCAAAATGTATCCTACTCCTTGAATTTATGCTTGTGTTGTTCTCTCAAATGTACGTCGCTTTGGATAAAAGCGTCTGCTAAATGATGGTAGTACTCGTAGTAGTAGTAGGTGAGAGCCCGATGCAGTAAAAGCCGAGTCTCCGTCCAGCTAAGCTTTATTTCTGGTCTGGTTTTACGTCCTTTCACAGCGCAGAGTTGCTTTCTGTGGTCCTGCCTCTATCAGGCAGTGAGACGCTGGTTTCCTGTTTCCAGCATGATGCAGGCATCCAGGGCTCCAGGGCTCGACAATCAGCTTTTTTTCTTTTTCAGCTGACATCAAACATGGTTTTCTGTAAACTTTAAACAGTGATGAATGATTTTGCTCCTGGTTCCCTTCAAGCTTCGGCCTCCAGCAGGTGGAAACTGCTGCTCAGCGTCTAACAAACACAGAAGAGAAAGAATATTTCTCCTGGTTCGGCTGCTCCTCCTTTTCACAGTTCATTTATTAATGTTTTTCTCTGAGCTGCTGCAGGTTTACTCCTCTTCCCGGCGGCCCGGATCAGCTGAGCAGCTCCTCCTGGACGTCTTCTCTGTCTGCATTAAATCTCTCTTCCTAAAATGAAGTTGTCTCCTCCTGCAGGTAAACTTCAGTGCCTGGACCTCCAGGCGGTCCCTGCTCTCCTCCAGCTGCTGTCTGAGAGGCAGGAGGAGGAGGAGGAGAGGAGGAGGAGGAAGGCTCTGACCCTCTACTCCCTGCGGGCTCTGACTGCGCTGGCCGAGGCTCCGGAGGGCCGCCGCCTCCTGCTGGAGCAGCTCCCCCTGCTGGTAGGGAGGAGCCAGGAGGAGGAGGAGGACCAGGATGTCCGGCAGGCCGCTCAGACCGCTGTCAGCGTCATCACCTGGACCCCCTGAGACTCCCTGAGACCCTAGGGGTCCACCTCTGATTTATCAGTAAAATGTGAAACACATTTCAATCTCAGATTTGTGAGATTTGTTTTGTCTTAAAGGGACAGAAAAAAGTTTTCAGCTCTTCTGGTGAGATCGGGGTCTGGGACCAGCTGCTGTGGTCTCTGTTTAACACTTTGAAGTCTCTTCTGTCGTATTTTGGGCTTCAGGAAACTAATAAGTGATCCGACAGCTCAGTTCAGCCTCAGCACGGATATCAGATTTTCCTTTAAAGCTGTTTTCTGGAGGAAACATGTCATCCTTCTTCCTTCTTCTGTTTCTTTGGTGGAAAACAAGCTCAGACTGTTAAAAGTGAAGAAATCAGTTGTGAAAACGTGGGAAAGAAAATAACATTTCTGTCCTCCATGAACAAAGCTGAATTAACCAGATCTACATGAACATTTTATCTAAATAAATATGAAAAATATGTTTTAAAAAAAAAGTAAAGATGACTTTTTTCTTGATACTGATATGTGCGTTATACAAAATAACAAGATTAATGATCATTTTCACCGAACCACCAAAGAGGATCATTGTTACCCCAACAGAAAACATGATGATGATGTCATGTAAAATGCCAGAAGCTGAAGCAGCCGCAGCAGTGAGTCGGTGACCTGGTGTGAATATTAGACAGGTCATACTGTTTAGGCTTTTACTGTTTAGGCTTCCAGCAAACAAACCAAATGATAGCCTCAAACAAAAAGCACCCTAGTCTAAATATGCTAAACATTTCACTTAGACAGCTGTTCCTACAACCCGGCTGGAGCGCTGACCTCACTTCACAGACCTGGCTGATGGGAAATGCAGGAGGATAGTGAATGCAGAGGAAAGCGTTGGCTTTGCTCCAACAAACGAACGAGGAAGAATCAGATGGGGGAGACATTTTTCATTCATAATTCAGTTTTACGCAGATATATATTACTGTCTTCGTTTTTTTCTGATGCGCCATCGAAAAATCATTAGATGACAGGCAGCGCTCAATTTCAGTCCAATTTATTGTAGCCTATGTGTTGGCCCAAAACAATTAACAAAATATGAATACGTTGAAAAAATAATTATATATTTTTTGGTATTAGCTGATACAGGAATGTTGAAAACATCAGATTTTCTACAAGCCTGACATAATGGAACATGTTAATGGGTTATTTATTAATTTATTTAAACTTTGTATACATCTGAATGATCAAAATAAGTTTTAAAGAAATAAAATACTTCTAGAACAGGCATCTCTATCTTTTCTGCATAGGCAGTGGGTCAAAATGATCCCCTCTGGCAGTTCCTGTGTTTAAAAACACTTAAACTGAAAAGATTCAGACCTAATGAAGGGAAATTATCCACCAGAGAAGGAGGAAGAGATTTTAAGAAGTAAGACAAGATAAACATCTTAAAACAAGAGGTGGATGATTCATCTCAGGATCTCAGGTCATTTTCTGTTCTGCTTTAATCCAGTTCAGGGCTGCGGGGGCTGGAGTCTGTCCCAGCAAGCAGGCGGGGGACAGCGGGAGGAAGCTACCGGGGAGAACCCCCCCATACATGGGGAGTCACTGGTGTGTGGGTCACTGGTCTCACCTCAAAAAAACAGGAAAATGTTGAGACCTCATGTTCAGCTGATATTATTTTAGCATATTGACTACTGAGTAAAATCATATCAAACTGTGTACATTCAGTATTATTATTTACCATCAGCACTTCTGCAGACAGATGTCAGTATCTGAGGCCTGCAGCAGGATGGCCGACCTCAGAGCAGCTGTTAGGCTGAACGGCTTCCTCTCTGACCTGCTGCTCTGAATGGAGCTCCTTTATCTCAGCGGAGCTCTCAGTGCAGCCTGATCGCTGCAGGCTGCGTCCAGAGGACAAACAGCAGGAGAGGATGAATCTGTCAGCAGCAGCTCCAGCATCGCGCGGAGGATGCAGGTTTCTGACCCAAAGCGTTGATGCTCGTTGTTTCTGAAGCCTCCAATGGTCAGCGTTTAGCCAGAGCCCACCCGAAACTCCTGGGGCCCCAACCCTTCATGCTGAAAACCCGATATGTTTTACAGTGTGATCACCTCAACTGACGCTGTCCACCTCAGGGTGGAGGAGTTTTCTCTCAGAGGACTGGAGCATCGCGTACAGAGGACATTTTTAAAAGTCTGCAGCGCGGTTATGTGGTGTCTGTTTGTGATTAAGCCTCCACCCAATTTTTTGGGGGCGCCCCCAGTAGGTGGGGCCCTATGCACAGTGCGTGATGCACATGATGGAAGCAGGTCTGGCTGCATCATTTTAGGCTCAGTTGTCCGAATATGAGGCTAAAATGGTGTAAAATGACTGCATAAGGAAGGAGCAAACTCAGCGGCTACTTTGTATAAAAAACACACCGACAGGAACATTTCTCTCAGCTTTTTGTTGAGCCTGACAGATGCAGTTAAAAAACGCAGTTTTATTTATCAGCAGCTACATGTTTTGTTGTTTATCCTGCGCGTGAGCTCCGGTAGAAGATGCTCCCTGTGCCGGTTCAGCAGGAAGCAGCAGCAGCTCCGCAGTATCTGACATTTTCTGCAGATTTTCCTCATGTTGCAGCGTCACGCTTAACTGTTTAACCCCCCCGCTGCTGCTGCAGATGGACCCGTCCGGAGAGAGAGAGAGAGAGAGAGAGAGAGAGAGAGAGAGAGAGAGAGAGAGAGACTGCTGATATCGCATCCCGGGGCACACGCGTGCGTGCCTACTTGCTGTATATGTGGGAGAGCGCGCGGGCAGGAGCAGTCGGAGCCGCTTGATGTCCGGGACTAACAGGTAAGACGCACCTTCCTTCCTCCACCGGGTCCACGCGCTCGCTGTGCTTGTGACCGCGTGTTTATGTGCGCGCGCGCCGATGTTTGGGCAGAAAAATGAGTCAAACTCGTGCGCGGAGTTCGGCGCAAACTGTATGAATCCGGATCACCGGTCAGCAGGTTACTGCGTGCACGCTGACATGTCAGTGCGCGCGTGACGGGGTGAAACTGTCCGTCTCTCCCCGACCTTGTCCGGGGGGTCCTGCGCCGGGACGCGCGGGGCTGCGGGGCTCCCTCCCCCCGCTGCAGGTGGCTCGTTGTCCCCGCGGAGGAGAGGCCGTCAGGCTGCGCGTGATATGATGGGAAATTATGTAAGAAGCTGCTGGAAAGTGAGGAGAGGAGGATGGAGCGAGGGGAGGATTAAGCAGGGGAGGATGGCCTTGTGTAACACCTCCTCCTCACCCACACCTGCCTGCCAGCCTCCATCCTTCTGTCTCCATGTAAACCTGTTTCATCTGTTTACGGCTGGTGATGATGATGATGTAGATGATGATGATGATGTAGATGATGATGACGGTCGCTGTTGTTCTTCCCTCCTTTATCCGCGCGGCTGCTGCTGTTGTTCTGCAGCTTCCAGTAGAATCAAAGTGCAGAAAATGGGCTGTATTCACAGCTGCTGGTGGCTCCAGCCGATGCTGCTGTTTTCCAGCACAGCCTCTTTTTTCAGGGAAAAATAACCCGAAAGTCGCTTTTAAGGAGAGTTTTGCTCCAATCATCTGAAGCAGAGAAACCCGGAAAATACCCAAAAAGTGATTATTTATCACAGGATACATCTTCATAAACTTAATTATTATCGTTTGCTGAGTAAGTGGGAAAATAAATCAAAAATAATAATAATTGTCTGTTTCCGTCAGTAAACAGTGATAGCTACCCCACTATCTCTTTCCACCATGCTATGAAGGATATCAGCTTTGTACATTTCACTTTAATAAAAGTGCCTGCCATATTTCAATAAAAGTGACTGATATTTTAATAAAAGTGAATGCAATTTTTTTAAAGTACCAGTAATATGTTAATAAAGTAACTTCAGTACTTTAATATAGTATCTTCAGTATTTTAGTGACTGCAAAATTTTAATATAACTAACTAATATTTTAATAAAAGTAACTGATGTTTAGATAAAAGAACCTGCAAAATTTTAATAGAAGTAACTGCAGTATTTTAACAAATGTAACTAAATTTTAATAGACGTAAAAGTAATATTTTAGTAAAAGTAACTGTATTTTAATGAAAGTAACTAATGTATCCATGTGCGGTTTTCCATGTTTATACATAAAGCTCCTCTAAAGCAGAGAAATAAGTTATTTTCAGTCTCTGAACTTGTGTTTGATGATGATGATGGTGTGTTCAGGGTCACTGCACGGATGTACGGATTTACCCTCTTCAGTCTGATGATAATCAGATCATGTTTCACACGGTGTGAAAGCATCAGGTTTGGTATACAGTAGACGTGTGTGTGTGTGTGTGTGTGTGTGTGTGTGTGTGTGTATCCGCTTAAATCTCATCTAAAAGCTCATTAAAACTGTTCCCATGACAACCATTCACACTTCACACAATAAACCACTAACAGAGCAGGAAAACACAAATTGCACATCCACCTGTCCACCTTCCGGCATGAAGACGGACCGACAGCTCTGCTCTTTGGTTTCATCGTCTCCAGACGAGATTCCCTGAAGCAGAGGCAGTAAAATCCCTGGTTTCCGCCCGGTTACATAGATTTGATTGGAGGAAGACAGGTGTCAATCATCAGTCGTTATGCCTTCTGAGCTTAAAATGACTTCTGGATCTTGAAAAGTTCCTGCGATCATGTGAAATCCACTGGCAGAATGTTTCCTTATTAGTTTTAGTTTCTTCATGACCTGTAAATCATTAAGATATTATATATCCTATATATCCTATATATACAGGTCTGTCTCAGAAAATTAGAATATTGTGATAAAGTTCTTTATTTCCTGTAATGCAATTAAAAAACA
>JBBBVT010054219.1:0-10627 GCA_037177035.1 Craterocephalus eyresii | reverse complement strand
CTTTCAGTTCCCAGAGTCAGAACCAAACACGGAGAGGCAGCGTTCAGTTTTTATGCTCCTCACATGTAGAACAAACTACCATAAAAGCTGCAGGTCTGCTGAAACTGTCTGCAGTTTTACATCAGGGTTAAAAACTTTTCTATTTTCAGCCATTTATGATAAGTGCTTTTTTTTATTTCATGTTTTTACTTTAATTTTTGGTAAATATATAGGTACTTGTATAGCACTTTTCTGGTCACGTGACCACATGTAACAATACATGTCGCATTCACCCACTCATACAGCACCTATATTGTATCATACTTATCATATGGGTGGCAAGGTGGAGTTCAGTGTCTTGCCCACTTCAACATGCAGCGGAGTGGAATTGAACCACTGAGCTCCTGTTTGGTAGGCAGCGGCTACACCCACTGAGCTACAGCTGCCTTAAGGCTTATGCACCCTGCTGTAATGTTTCTGTTTATATGTAAAGCACCTTGAATTGCCATTTACATGAAATGTGCTGTACAACTAAACTTGCCTTGCCTTATAGAGTCAAATGACTTTGTTTTTTGTGTATGAGACACATCAGTCTGCACTTGTGCTGACTTTAATTAAATTAATGTCATAATTGTGTGATGCAGACATCTGAGGGATGCAAAAAACTGTTTTTAAAAACAGAAATCACAAACTTCTTTAAGCCAAACTTCCCCCAAATGTAAGTAATGTGACACTCCAGTGCTGCACCCAAGAAGATGCTTTTTTTATTTTTTATTTAACAATATATATGTGGATCTTTTTTGTTAAAGGACCAAATAAAGAGACTTTTTCACCCCATTTCTTTCTTGGGTTCATCCACCAAAGGGTTAATAGTGAGTGTTGTGTTGAGCACCAGTACAGTATATTCACACATCAGATAAGGAGGAAGCATCAAATTGGTTTTCCAGGAGGTGTGGTGGGTGGCTGGAACAATAATAAGAGCTCAGATTACAGGAACTGCTACAGACTAGTCTAATCATGAAACAGATTCTATGATGGCCTGAATTTGCATATAAGATGAATTATGGTGATGAAAGCAGCAGTTCTTGGTTTTGCTCTTTAGACAAAAATGCTTATAAGCTCACTGAAATATATTCATGTTGATGCTGTTTTTAGAGGAAGTTCTGTGTTTCCGTTTAGGATAACATGACCATTTATGAAAGTAGACAGATTATTTTTTAGTTTCTAGTTTTTAGTTATTATTTCTAAAATGGTTGTAAAATGATTGTTGGTTTTGATTAACAGTGAAACTTCCCCTCTGACTGGGATCTCTGGGATAATGAATATAATCTAAACAGATTAGAAGAACATGTTAATTTCATAAGGAGTTGAGTTGAACTTCTATCTCGTTTTTCTTATTTGGACCTCTGACTGGATGTTGATGGATTTCCATGTAATGAAGAGCATTTGTTGGCTCTTCTAAATATAAATCCAAATGTGACTCAGGACTGGTTCATATGGACTTTCATGGAGGCTCACAGAAAAAAAAACCTTCTCTCAGGTTGCTTTGGAGCAATTTCATCATGTGATCATAATGTAGCTCTTCTTCTCTTGTTTTAGCAAGAAAATGATGAGCAAAGGCCTCCATATGACTTTTGTGTAAAACCATTGGTGGGAAATCCCACTGAAGTGAACCATGACAGGCAGGTGACTCACTGTTACCTGCTGGAAAGTGAAGTCTGGTTTTATTTTATGGAAACTGATGCCATCTAGCGGTGACATAATGTTATTGTCCAGTACGAGGATTTAGGTTTTATATGTGACGGAAATATAGATTATGGATTCAGCTGTTCTTATTCCCTTTTACAACAACAGAAATACATAAAACCAACACATTTTATGTACAAAGTACATAGGCCTATGTAAGATTTTCATTTCTGTTTCCTGATATTTTTGTATTTATAATCCATTTTTGATTGATTGCAAAGCCTAGTCAGCAAAAAATAAACCAAATAAGGCTGAAATAAATTGATTTGTATACTATTTGCTGCAAATACATTAGTATTTTATGTAACATGTAGGTGGCTGTAATGTCCAAGTCTGCCACTGTAATAAACAGGGAAAAAAAATGATACAGTAATATAATCTTTAAAGAATAGAGGTTAACTTTTACAAATAAAATGAAAAAATAAAAATATAAAAGTATCATAAAAAGACAACAGCATACAAAAAGACGGTACATTTGCAAAAGTTCAGGCGGAGTTTTAATGATGAAATTGTCAAAAATCTTTGCTCCGCATCAATTCAAAGGAAATTATAGGGTTAACATTCGACAGAACACCGGAAGAAGTGAAAGCGAAAGTAAATTCGGCACTTCATGGTTGAGCGCCGTGAAAAGCGATCGTCGTGCGTCTTTTCTGAATAGCAGTGGATGATATCTATTTGTTTAAATATGAAAAAGTTTATTCTGCATATTTTAGCTGTTGTGCTGTTTGTCATCAGACAAGTTACAGGTAAGTCAGAAACTTCATCCACCGGTCAGACCTGGTTGTTTACTCCTTTCTCTTTTAAGGAAGTCTCTCATTTTGCTTCGGCGTCGTTCGTTCCATTTCCAAATAAATATATAAAAATGAATACATTCACTCGAGTATTTAAAGTGAAATGTGTTGTGAAGTGGATCATCAGAGGCAGGCAGGCTCAATGTTTATGAAGGAATGCGGTTAAGGGTTTATTAACATTTCTGCAAAAGCTCACAGCAGTATGTAGAAAACATTTAGTCCCCAAATTAAAAGTTTATTTTCTAAAATTGCTGCTGTAAATAGCCTGCTGCTAACGTTTTTCTGTAAAGAGACAAATTGGTTCAGGTAGATTTTCACAGTGTGTCGGAATGTCCTCTGGACTCTGGGCATATTTCCTGGCAGGAGGTTTTTTATTCCAGGAAGTCATTTGTATTTATAAGCAGACTAAGAAACCTTTAAAAAGCACAGGGACCGAAGGGAAAGAAAAATCTAATTAAGCTCCTTCAGAGAATGGTACGTTTATTTATAAAACATGTGGTGACATGGAAACACAGGCTATAGGTATTTAGCCTATAGATGCAATAGGCTTAGAGGTTATTGTCAAGGAGAAATATTTAATCTGTTATCATTTGGTTTATTTTGTTCATATAAGATATTTCTTTACAGGCAAAACTTATTCATTGATTTAATTTTATGTAGTGTTACACATGACACTATGACACGCCCTATAGCTGACTCCAGACAACTCAAAATAAAGAGCACAGCACTGGGAAAATAAAAGTTTATGATCCAACATGGAGTCCTGGCTGGCAACATTATCACAATCATTCTGTTGTTCGGTCTGTCTGCAGGCCTGGACTGGCCCGCAAGGAGGGGGCCAGACGCCTGATTTCTAGTCTTTCCATCAGCGAAGATGTTTCCTATATTTGTAAATGATAAACTTCATTGGACATAAGTGAGTCATCCAATAGGGTTCTTGATGACAAATGCATTTAATAAATGAATGAATAAAATAGACATAGTTTATTAGTAGCCTGATACTGATGATGCAACTACATTTGTACAAAATACATGTTTTATGACATATATAACAAGTCCACACACTTCTGTCCAAATGCCAGGTTTTTGTGATGTCAAAAAGATTGCAGCAAAACAAATAATTTCACAACTTTTTCCACCTTTAACGTGACCTATAACCTGTACAAGTCAGTTGTTTAAAAAAAGGCCTGAAATCTTTAAAAAGGGGGGGGGGATAAAATAAAACACTTAAATAACCATTAATAGACTGTTTTAAGTCTTCTTTTTATTCTTAAATGTGTTTTCCTCATGGGGATACATCACACTGGGGCCTATACCTGTGTAGCAT
Organism: Craterocephalus eyresii; assembly: GCA_037177035.1. Lineage (NCBI taxonomy): Eukaryota > Metazoa > Chordata > Actinopteri > Atheriniformes > Atherinidae > Craterocephalus > Craterocephalus eyresii. Next base: position 6,784 of record JBBBVT010054219.1, on the reverse strand, counting down.
TGCGCATTGTACGGGGCTTCTAAAGATACTCTTCTATGGTTAAAAACTCAGAAACATACACTATTTTCGAACTAGACAACACATTCTGTTTATTCCATTTGTTAACAGCAAAAAATCACATGCACCCAGAACGTTGTAGCATCCTTCAAATCTCACACCTGCGCCCCCATTCTTACATGCGTCCCCCGTTACATAAAGAAATGTCCACATTTCACAACACACAAGGAAGCACAATGCATGGGGAGGTGAGGGAAACTGTGCATGTAGAACAAAACACATACAGCCCAAACAGGGCACAAGGCAAACAAGCAAACTGTAAAACACAGCCAAGGTAACACATAACCAAAGAAGTGCAAACATTCAACACAAAGCCTCTGCTGTCTGCTAGCCCCAATGTTGTTGTCTCTCATTTGCCAAAAAGCAGTTTCTTGGTGCCTGAGGAGGGAACTAGCAAAATCCCCAGGGGGCCCATCCACACACCCGCCTTGCACTAGAGGCCCCAGCACCACATCCACCAGTGTCCAGGCCTCCCTGCCATGTGTTGGAAGTATGGTGTGAACCCAGTGCTGGAGTGCAGACTGGTGTTGTAGGCAAAATAAATCTGTGACAGGAAAGAGCCCCACTCCCCATCACATGACAAAAGTGTTTTAGCCAGCTGGTCAATGAGTGTTCTATTGAACCTCTCCCCCATACTATCAAACTTAGGGTTGTATGATGTGGTATGAGTCTTTTACACACCCAGCATCTCACACAAATGTTTCACCACATCTGATTCAATCTGTCTGCCCATATGTGTGTGCAACGTCTCCATCACACCGTGCTCCAGGATGTACTTCTGAAAAAGACCCTTAGCAACTGTGGTGGCATACAGGTTAACAAACTTTTTGAAATAACTAAAACAACTAAAACATACCTGTTGCCCTTAGAAGTGACCGGCAACCCAAGTATGTTGGCTGCAACACGTTGGAAGGGCCTCTCTTCCTCCGAAGTCCTCATAGGGGCATGATTTGAGGTACCGGAACTTCGAGCAAGGCTAACACCTGTCTGATGTTAGCATCACTCTTCTGGATCTCCCTGACACTGGAGTGCAGATCAAGGCCTATAACACCAGCTCGATAACCCGCTGGAATGTCGCTGGTGCATTTGTGAGCCCCATGGGCATGTATCTAAACTGGTAGAGACCCTGTGCAGTGGTGAACGCAGTCTTTTCACAGTCCTCCGGCACCACCTCCACCTGCCAGTAACCGTCTGAAAAGTCCATGTTGCTGAACCATGGGGACCCTGCTAGGGCGTCTGGTGTATCGTCGACCCTCGGCAGCGGGTGGGAGTCCTCTATTGTCACAGAATTAAAACCCCTGTAGGCCACACAAAATAATAATCCTTCTTATTCACAAGAACCCCCAGAGAGGACCAAGGGCTGCAGCTCGCCTCAATGATGCCATCCTCCAAGATGTTCTGGACCTGCCTGTTTATGTCCCTTCGCTTATCGGGGGAAGTGCGGTTGCTTTATTGGGAGATCTCCAAGAGTTTGAATGTGGTGTTTGAGCAGATTAGGGTTGCCTGCCCCCCCGCACTGGGCTGAACACCCCCTAATTCTTCTCCAGCAAGGCTTGCAGCTGCTGCATCTGATCATCAGACAGCGAAAAAACAATCATATCAAGTAAGAGGGCATCCACCCATAAAGAACCAAAAGTCTCGGCAGAGGAGGGTATGTCACAATCATTAATGTGATGAAAAATACCCAGATGATAGCTCAGGCCTAGTCACAGCTCCTGGTTGGTTAGGAAGGAATAGTTCACCTCAGAATGATGTGTCTTCAATTTCTACTCACCCTAATGCTGATTAAAACTCTGGAACACTTTCCCGATGTTAATCATGTAGCCAGAGATGTGGGGAGGGGTTTTTTTTTGTGTCAGTTCGGTTACAATGATGTTGAATGACGTCTGAGAAAAAAGGTTAATAAAAGTCCCCAAAAACGTGTCAGTATTCCTCCATATTACTTGTCCAATGTAATCCAAGTGTCCAGAGTGGGCAGCGTCCATAATTTACTCGAAACAACATCATTTAGAATATTTTTAGAGATGTAGCATATTGTATTTCCTGGATGCGCGCGTGTGTGGCAGCATGATGCGCAAAATGCAAACACGCCTGCTTGGTGCATGCACGGGCATCCAGGAAGTACAACATGGTACGGTTTTGGGGCTCTAAAAATATACTAAATGATGTTGTTTAGAGTAAATATTGGACTGACAAGTTTTTGTGGACTTTTATGGACCTTTTTTCTCGGACACCTTTCAACATCATTGTAACCAAACTGAGACTAAACGTAAACCTCCCCATATCTCCGACTACATGATAAATATCAAGAAAGTATTCCAGAGTGTTAATCAGCATGAGGGTGAGTAGAAAATGAAGAAACATTCTGAGGGTGAAGTATTCCTTTAAGTAGCCGAGCTACAGTGCATCCATTCTCCACTGGTACCACGGTGTGTGCAACCACCAGGCCCATGCTGTCAAGCACTTCAGGCTCTAAGTAGCCCAGATAAGAGTCTATAATTGGTCCTGCACTACGGGTGAGCTCCACCTTAACAGGGACAAGCGCTGTGGGGACCGGCTTCTTGTGTGGACATCCATTCAGAAGTCTCAGGAGGCGGACTTGCATCCAACCCACCACAACCCAGTGACAGGCACGCCGTTGCACTCTGCACTCCCCCGGGCTCCACTGATGAGCCCCAGGAAAAGGGGAGCCAAGATCACCAAATTCAGTCCCATGGGTTTGTGCTCTCAAATCCCTCACCTCGGTCTGTAAATTGTCCATCCGTGAGGCGAGTCTCTCCACAGCGTGAACAAGCTTCTCCGTGGTCAGTCCACGACACTAGGTGGCGCCGGATTGAGGGTTGCCACAACTGTAGGACGTAGGTTGGAGAAGGGCAACCCAGCCTTCAGAGTCTGCCAGGCCTGTTCACAGTGGCCTGCTATCTCCCCCATGTCAGACGCCTCTTGCACATGGTACTTGGCCTGGAGGGCAGGGTCAAGTCCAGCAAGAAAACGGCTAAAAGTCTCGCCATTGCTGGCAGCTCTGTCATAATCGGGAGAAGCCTTAGCCACAAGCCTTTGGGTCAGTATGGTGCTGAAATATGAAGTTCTTCTTGATCTTCAGCTTTACAACAGGAGGCTGAAGGTTTTGTCCCAACACTGACTGGTATTTGGAGCCGTTTATAATTCCCTCCATCCTGACAAATGCCCCAGTTCCATCTGAAGAAAAGCAGCGCAAAACTGTTTTTTCAATCCCACTCTTGAAAATGTTGCGTCTGTCCCCTACTGCTCCCGCTACCCTCCAAAGTCACTCCCGCCTGCACAAATTATGCATCTGTGACCGCCCACTCATAAAAAGGACAAATTGACTAAGTGTGAACAATTACCATTTTTCAATTAGATTCCTAGTCTCCCGTCCTAAGTCTGTTACCAACCTCTGCAGTCCTCTCCATCTTTAGTTAAAACTTTTATGCCGGTTAGCAAAATGACGTTACAGGTGCATTACCGCCACCAACTGGTAAGGAGTGTCTGAATAGATCTTTGGATAAAACTTGAACCGCTCCTTTTTAGCCGCTCACTCATGCCCAATGCAGACTTCAAATTGCCTACTCCTGTGAGATTTATGTTGGGTCCCGCAGGATCCCAGTCCCAATGCAGGTCTCTACCCCAAAGTATGATGCTGCCATCACAATGCTTAACTGTAGATATGATGGTATTTTGGTGCTGTTCAGTGTTATTTTTGTGCCGAATAAACTGTTTGGAAATATGTCCAAAAAGTTCAGCCTTGGTTTCATCAGACCATGACACATTTTACCATGTGTGTTTAGAAGATTTCAGAAGTCTTTTTGCAGGGTTTGAATGTTTCTCTTTGTAAAATAAGGCTTCCATCTTATCCTATAGCTCAGACATATGCAGAAGATTGGAGATTGTTATCACATGTACTGGAATGAAGCAATGACCAGCTGAACCACACAATTCACCCTGCTTTTTTCTCCCACCTTTACCAACGGCTACGCATCATGATGGTGTTTTACTGAACTCAGTTTTATTTGTGAAGCATTTTCAGCCTCAATTGACAGAAAGATGCACACAGATCATAAAACACATTTTTCTTTGATAATTTTATCTTCCCCTACAACCAAAGAATTAAACTATATCATTTTTTTCTTTTTTTGTGGACAGCTGGAAAGAATTTGACTAATATATCTGAAATATTGTTTTTATCTTCAGCTGACCCTGAGATATTTTGCTCCAACGTGCCGGTGGCAGTGTACTGCGGCTCCAGCATCGTCCTGCAGTGTCACCTGCAGCCTCAGCAGGATGCAACATCCCACACAGTGAAATGGAGTCAGCAGAACCATGTTGTACACATTCATGAAGGAGGAAGAGACGTTTCTGAAAAACAAAACGAGAAGTTTAAAGGACGCACATCCTTGTTCCCTGAAGGTCTCCATAAAGGAAATCTGTCACTGGAACTTTCCTCTTTAAAAGTCTTCGACTCTGGAAGATACAGGTGCTCCTTCCAGGTCGGCTCTGTGGAGAAGAGCTGTTATAATGTTCTCAGTGTCCGTAAGTTTCCAAACTGTTGTTTGAGTGTTAAAAATGATGATTTATAACATGTGATCCCAGCTCATAGTCTGAACAGTCTTGTATATAATGAAGGAGATGAGCTGTAAGTCAGAGGATGTCCAGGTGAGCTCAGGTTGCAGCATGAAGCTGCTGCAGATGCTCCAGGAAAGTCTGGGAGAGTCTGTTCAGATGTTTGGGGAATTGTGGAAGACTTCCCTCCTTTGCTGGGAAACTTCACCCACTTACAACAGATGGCCACTAGGGGGCAATATTCTCCTATATTACCAGTGACCAATGAAAACATAAGAAAGTCTGGCCTATCCTTGTCAGTGATTGGACAGGAACAAAAACGTCTCTTTCATCATGAATAAACAGTAAAGCTGCAATAACTTTCTGCATTCTCGGGGTTTCTGGTTTTACTTTAACCAGTGCTGCTCTGCGACGCCCTGCTGTAAAAGATACGGATGAACCTTCAGTCACGTGACCTGGAGGTTTCTACAGAGCTGAAAGAGGCTTGTTGGGAAGTTCCCAGTATCACCATCATGGCAGCATCAGGAGTGTTTTCATTCCTGAAAAGGAACAAAAATGTCTGACGATGCAGCGCTGAGAGGAGGGCTGCAAAGTTTCCACTCAGGCTTCTCATTTCTACACCGGAGAGAGGAAGTGATGTCACTATATCACTTCCTCTCCACTGTTCCACCAGTACAGGGTTCATGTGCAGCAAACGGACTCTCCAGTTATTAAGCCTTTATTTAATCTGATGGAGCTGCAGCTGTTCAGCCATCTTACAAAGTGTTTATCTAAATGTTTTTGTTTTTGCAGGTGAATCTAAAGTGATCGGATCAGCTGAGCCGGTTCTAGCAGAGCTGGGTCAGGATGTGATTCTTCAATGTTACCTGGATCCACCGTTTGATGCAACATCTCTGACTGTGGAGTGGAGATACGGAGAAACTCTGGTGCTCAGATATAGAAACTTTCAAGACGATCCAGATGTTCAAGCTGAGAGGTTCAGAGGCAGAACTTCTCTCTTACCAGATGAAATGGCTCTTGGAAACATTTTCCTCAAACTGAAGAAAGTAACTAAAGAAGATGCAGGAAATTACAGCTGCTCTGTTCCTGGATTAAACTGTCAGGTTAACAGAGGAAACGTTACGCTGAAAGTTGGTGAGTTCTGATGAAAACTTTAAACTGAATTCTTTATCATATACAGCATATGCAGAATATATTTAGTCGTGTTATTTTCTTTTGGAGGAAGATTAACCCAGCAAAGGTTTGATGTTTGAACTGAAAAATAAAAAAAAATATTCCTTTAAATCTAATTTTTATGTACTTCTTACTTTCATAGTTGATCTTTTCTATTACTATTCTAATTCACTCAAGATAAATATAAAAAGGCTCTTATTTATGAACCATGGGGGCTTTTCTTTGGCACAGATCTGTGTTTATCCTGTTGAGCAACTTTTACCAGCAGTTTTATTTCTGGTTGTTCCTTTTTTTAGGGCTGAATCTGTCTGGTGATTTAGGGGATTAATAATCTGTCTTTAATTCAGATTTCCTTTTAAAGTTTCTGGTTTTATTTGTCCTGTTTCATTAACCAAAAATGTATTATCCTCATGAGAAAAAAATATTCTCTGATGGCTTCTAAACCATGTGAGCCAGTCTCTTCAATCCACAGCTGGACTGAAGCAGATGACCAGCTGAACCAGAAACAAGTCATCCTGCTTTTTCACCCACCTTTTGTCATATTTTATATGAATGTCAAGAGCAATACATCATGATGATGTTTAACTGAACTCAGTTTTATTTGGAAAAGCATTTTCAGTCACAGCTGAAACAAATATCTGAACACAGATCATAAAAAAGTTTGATCAACTTCTAGAATCAAAGAACTAAACCAAAGACTGATTAATATGTAATATTTGTTTTTTTTCTTCAGCTGAACCTGAGATAATTTGCCCCTCTGAGCCGGTGGTAGTGTACTACAGCTCTGGCATCGTCCTGCAGTGTCACCTGCAGTCTCAGGAGGATGCAACAGCCCACACAGTGAAATGGAGTCAGCAGAACCGTGTTGTACACATTCATGAAGGAGGAAGAGATGTTAATGAAAAACAAAACGAGAAGTTTAAAGGACGCACATCCTTGTTCCCTGAAGGTCTCCATAAAGGAAATCTGTCACTGG
>JBBBVT010054198.1:0-10629 GCA_037177035.1 Craterocephalus eyresii | reverse complement strand
CACTTTGTTTTTCATCGACTGACTTCCTGCCTGAACGATCCCATCTGCTCTAGATTGACGAGGACATTTCGAAGGGGCGTGTGTTAAAATGGGTGAGCGGTTTGTGTCTGTGCGGGAGGAGCTGCTCAAGTCAAACACGCATTGGCTTATTTTCTGGCTGCAATTCAAAAAAGGGGAAATACCGGAAAAGGAGATTATGACACTGCCTGGCACTTTGTGTGTTTTCTCAACTGCAGGGAGACTCTGTAACAACGTCAAAAAAATGAAAATGATGATTTTGATTCTTTATCCCCTTTAAAATGGCGAAAGAAATCCCTGAATATGTAGATAAATAATGGCTTTAAATCTGTGACGTCATTGACGTGTACCCGTGTAGGAAAAACTGTATCCGTTGACATCCCTAGTCGCATTAGTCCAAAATCAGCTTCTCTTGCTCCTCTCAAAACACAAAACAACTCTAAATGCAATCCTAGGAAATTAGGAAATTTAATAAATAAGCAGGATAAAGTGTTTTTTTTGTGAATTAGCTCCACAGCTGTAAGAGATGACCTACTGTAGATTCCCAAAATCAGCTTCTCTCACTGAGATAATACCAGATTCTGATTCTTTGAATTTACCTATGGACTGTACCATTTAGCAGCTTATTGCCTCTCACGTTAGCAGCTAATGCCATGACCGGGGGCTCCATGCCAAATGCTTTGAAAAGAACAGGAACTGACATCGCTGCATACGTACTCCATAATAAATATCCTGGTAGTCATTTTTGTGATTGTTGCTACGATGTGTTCACATGAACACATACCTGGGAACAAACAGGATCAGTGTTTTATAAGGCAACCATGTAAACTGCAGACAAACCCACTTGGGACCCCTAAATGCTACCAAAATGGTTTTCTTACAGAAATCCTTCATTGCACACGTGCCTCATCTAATCCTGAGAAAATTAAAAGATATGTTTGCAGAGGCCAACATGTTTTGGTCGTGAGATTACTATTTTAGTTATCTCTCTTCTCAGATATCAAACACTCGCCCTCTTCCTTTACAACTTGCAGGTTGAAAATGATACTCATGGAATTTCTGCGTATAACCTTGTCCCTGCTTGGAGTACGGCGGGACTCTGACACGCTCTTTGAACGGAAAACACCACCAGCATCTGAAATGGAAGCTGTGGGAGAGCTGGACAGTGCAGCAGCATCATCTGACAGAACAGGAGTACTCTTTGGTCTTTGATCAGTCGGCTTCAGATATTTTTTCTTGGACAAGTCATCTGATTTTGCATGTTTGTGTTCGGATGAGGCAAATAACGGGTCGATACTAGGTGAGTCTCTGGTAGACTGGTGCTGCCCTACAGGACTCTGTCTGGACAAAGGGTCATGGATTCCTTCAGGCGGATGAACGTCTTCATCTGACCGGGTTGACCTCTGGTCCTCAGTTTCATTCTGCACCGCAGCACGTCCAACATCACGGGCCTGGTTCCCACATGTCACAACTTCCTCAGGCGACTTCAGTGTCTGCTTCTGTCCCCTCACTGTGTGAATACAGACAGAAAGCTCAGTTAGCCACTTTATTCCTTTCTAGTAGAGATACCATACTTCACTACTTTGATCCTGGTGGTGTCAGTGACACGTTTTAAAAGAAGGAGCGTACTGTCCAAGTTAAGGACTATACTAGACATCTCTTCACAAAGGGTTGGGTGAATTCAGAGGCACATTCTGCAACACACTGGTTCCATCTCACAACAGGAAGTCATTCTGTGGTAATAACCCTGCAGTGTGGAGTCAATGTGTCACCAGAAACTCAGAAATACAGTAAGATTATCTCATCAAGCCGTTCATGTATTTATTGTCTAAATTTTTCCATTTAATTCACTAACTTTTTCCTTCACTTCTATTTTTTGGTGTACATGTTTTTGTTTTTTAAATGTATTTTGCAATACTTAACTGATTTAGTTTGACTTATAATGAATTAATTTCCCTCTCAGATAAAAGTATCCTGATTCTTATTCCGATAAATCACCAAATCTATTTGTTTGTGTTAGGGGTGCACCGATTTACCGGCCCAGATTTCCTTAATTTTGGGGGATCGGTCATCGGCTGATCAATAAATGTGAAACCGATCCTATCCACTGATAATAACTATTTCGCAAAAAACGCAGAATATTGTGAACTTTTTTTTTTTTTGTAAGAGGCTCCAAACAGGTCTGAAATTCAACCTGTTGAGCTTCATCTTCATCCTTCATTTTCTGAATTGCTTCTTCCAATTGGGTCGCAGGTGGGCTGGAGCCAATCCCAGCTATTAACAAGCATAAGGCGGGGTACACCCTGAACAGGTCGCCATTCTGTTGCAGGGCCACATATAGAGGGACAGGCAACCATTCACACACACACACACACACTCACTCCTAGGGAGAATTTAGAGTGTCCAATTAACCTCACATGCATGTCTTTGGGCAGTGGGAGGAAGCCGGAGTACCCGGTGAGAACCCACGCATACACGGGGAGAACATGCAAACTCCACACGGGAAGGCCGCTGTTTCAAGCACAAGCCTCAGCCCAAACCAGCCGCCCCTCTGGCTCTGACCCAGCCTGGGGCTCGAACCAGCGACTTTCTTGCTGTGAGGCTTTACAATATTAAAATTACACTAAATGAACTGATATTTGTGTTATATGGACAGCAATGCTCAAATTGATATTTTTAGAAAACTACCTTGTGCATTTAATTTGCATTGTAGTAGATGTTTTTTTTGTTTTTCAATAATAAAAAAAGAATTTGTACATTAAAGATGTAAGCTGTTAAGTCTGATGAAATTCTAAAGAAAAATCCGTATCAGCAAAAATCGTTATCAGCAGGTCATTTTTAAAGATTGTGATCGGCCAGAAAACTGCAATTGGTGCACCCCTAGTTTGAGTCTTTACGTTGCCAGGTAGCGTGACCCTTACAAAAGGAGGGACGGTAAAGCTGTAAACTGTTTTCACACCTTAAAATACTTCAGATTTACGTTTAGAGGCAACTGTAGCTCAGCAGGTAAAATAGTGTTCTTGGCTTTTTTAGCTGACATAAGTGTCTTTGGGTTAGAAACAGAATTCCCCTCCTTTTGTTTTAATAGTGTGTGGTACATAAGAACATCATCCAGACTAGTCACATTTACATGAGTTTAATTCCTCTTTAAGGTTAATTCCGCTTTAAACAGGTGAAAAGCGACCATGTAAAACACTTGATTCCTGATGCAAATGTTAATTCCAAATTCAGCTTAATTCCAAATTAAAGAACTGAGATGTTGATCTGATAACAGTGTTGTAACATGCATTTATCTGAGTGGAGTAGGGGGCTACACTGGGACTGCGATTCCACATGTCGTGAAGCAGATATCTTTTTTGGTGCCTGAACTCCAGTACTCACCGATACTGATACCAGAATTTGGGGCAGCATCGGAGGCATTTCCAATGCTGGTATCGGTATCTAAACAACTTTAGCTCCTACAGTAACAATCGCCCTATTTAGCTTTAATAATAGCGCAACTATTACCTTATAAAGTTGACCGGAATATTTAAGCAGATTATTACAGCAAAGCCACAACAGCAGAACATGTTGCAGTTGATGTTAAGCTACATGTATTAAAACTTTAATGCAGTTTTGTCTTGTGTTAGTATGTCTTCATAAAAGTCGAGGACAATATCAGGTGTATCACTGGTTTTTAGCTTATTTTACAGGGTTTCTGTTACACCAATTTACCAACATATGATTAAGCAAGCTAACACTCTGATTTAGTAAGATAACGATCTGTTTTGTTACATAATATGATTTAGTAAGATAACAGTCTGATTTAGTAAGATGGTCTGAAAGCTAATTCTGATCGGCAAGCTTACAATCTGAATAGTCAGCTAATCTAATTTAACAAGCCAAGAGTCAGATTTAACAAGTTTAAAGTCTGCTGTGGAAATGGGTTTAGGGAGCAAACAATTGATTTAGTGACCCAACAACCTGATTCAGCATGCCAGCTGATTTCGCAAGCTAACAATCCAATTGATTAGCCCGAAAAACCTGCATTGCTAATTCATGCTTAAATGAAATTTAAAATAGCCTCAGTATTGCTGCTGATTGGCTCGTGTTATAGGGCTGGTTTTATGCAGTAGCTCAGATAAAAAGGTTTATACATCTCTTACACCATGAAAATACGTGGCACACACTAAAAAGCTTTATGTATCGTTTTTAAACAAGCAATTACATATAATTAATGTTAGATCATCTCTGAATAGTAGGGAGTGCCAAATCTTTATTCTCCACATGCATATCATACCTGATCCATGTTAAAAGTCTGGGCCTATCAACAAGCCTTCCAAATAAAATTGTCATCTGTCATTTGGTAAAATTCATAAAAGGTGTGTGGCAACATCTACCATACAGAAACAAGAGCTATGGTCAATTTCATCATTTAACAAGTCCCCATGAGGAGAAATGGCTGGGTGGAGTACCTAGAAAAAACACTGTCAGTCCTTCTAGGAAACTTTTCTTGCTAAAAAGTATTTTTTCATGACTACAACTTACCTTTGCAGACACATTTGTAGACAAGGAAAGCAGTTCCCAGTGATCCACAGACAATGAGCAACAGGACAATGCTGCCAATGACTATGCTGATCGTACAGGATCTCATCAAGGCATCTGAAATAATCATAAAAAGAAAAACGAAGAATATAACAGAATATTTTCTGTATTCCAGTTGATATAAGTGTTTAAACCCCTCTGTACCTGGAATGTACATCTCCGTGATCCTAGTCTGGTTTGTCTCAGACTGGTGGATTCTGCAGAACACCCTGTGATGAAAAGTCCCAAAAACAAGTTTGAATTCATTTTCTCCTAGAAAAGAGACTGCACCTATCTAAACGTTCTCACTGAAGATCAAACTGCAGTCGGACCTTTTGGTGGCAGTCTCCAGGGTTACCGTCCGTGTGATGGTGGAACAGTTCCCCAGATCCTGAGATCTTTGGGGGTTTGCAGCATCGATCTCTTCTCCTTTGTCGTTAAGGAACGTCACCAGCGGCTCCGGGAACCAGCAGCCTGTTTTGCATTGCAGAGTCACTCCATCTCCTTCACTTGGAACAAATTCCAGTTTTGGCTCAGATACAGCACCTGCAGAGAAAAGACATGATACGTCAATTTATAATGCCTTCAAGTTTCTGGCAGCACCTCTACTGGGGCCGGTAGTGTTCTGGCCAACAGGGAGCCTGGTCTTGCAGTCAACTAATGATTGGTAGTCCGACATTACGCTGGCAAATGTCCATGGGGCTCAGGTTGGGGCTAAAGCTTCCAATGGCATCTTCTGGGTGGTCATGTGGTCGTCTTTGCAGTGGACCTATTAGGTTCATGCATGAATGCTGCTGTTAGGTGCCTCTTCAGGTTCATCCAGATGGTTTTTCACTTAGTGGTCTTTCAGAAGCCATAGAGGGATGTCTGTGCCACATTGTTGTTTTTGTGTTGAAGACAAAATTATTTCGTTGACGACCCTTTTTTTTGATGATAGCGAGATGATGAAGAGCTAAAACTTTCCCTCTAATGGCAAAACCATGACAAGATGTGCATGAGTTTTCGGTGACGAGACAAGAAAAAATGTCAGCGGGTCAGTCAGACATTCAGAATCTGAGATTTCTGTCCTCAAAAGCTGCAGCCGCTCCTTGTTTGGAAACGCCCACTGTCTGCATGCCCTATACACCTGCTGTCAGTCACACACACGCTGTTGAGTTTCTTAATTCATTGATGGGCAGTGGCAGAATGCTGCATCAACAAGTGCCTTGTTGCTGGGAAACGGCAAGATGATCCAGGGACACACTTAAAATCACTTAAATCCATCAGCATCTGTAGCCTTGCTCGCCACTAAAACAAACTAAATCAGAATTTCATATTTGTTTCTAAATAAAAAAACAGACCGAGTTGATCAGTGTGAAGGATGGAGAGAGAACACTGAGGCAACATGGGGTAAGTGACGTAATGCAAGGTCCAAAATATTTATACCGTCATGATGCCCATCTGCATCATTACCATGCAGTTTAAAGCAGAAGTTCGGTATTTTTTAACCTGGACCTATGTTGTAGCATGCTATACGATAATTTACTCAACCAGACAGTTGTGGTGCAACTTGAGCTCCTTCCAAAGATATTTAGATCCACACATGATCAGCATATATCATATAATGGGAGCATTCGGGGCAAGTGCCAGTCGGCCTCTAAATAAGGCATTATCTGCGACATAACTCCTTCATGTTACCAATGTGTTGTTGGCAAATGGTTACCACGTGTCACTAATGTCAGTTTGCGATATTGATTTGATAGCTAGAGGTGCTCATCCACCATTTTGGTCAATGGACCGCACGTACAGGTTTATGTGGACATCGGCCACATATACCGCCACTAACACTTTAATGGTAACACTTTTCCCTTTTATTTTCTACTCTAAAAGTAAAATGATCAGTCCTTCTTCCTTGTTTTCAAAGTCCATTTTCAACTCATTGTTAGGGGGAAAAACCTGGAAATACAACCGACCGGCAACTTGTAACTTTCACCTGTGCCTCATAGTTTACATTAAGTATATACACAAACTAGGGGTAGGGGATACATCGAAAATTTACCGATATTGATTTTTACAATAATAATTTATATCATTTTTGCCCATATTGATAAATTTGATATTTTAAGAAAATAAATATGCAATGGGGCTGCTTAGTCAATGCTTATTGGTCCCAGTATTAATTAATTATAGGGGTGTAACGAAATGCTAGACTCATGAAACAATACGAAATACGATACAAGGCTCACAAAACAAAAAATTTACAAAATCACCAAGTGAATATAGCAAATTTGATTAAAAACAAAAACAGCAAAAATAGGACAGTGAGATAGTGTTGCTCTGCATTTGAATGAATGAAAATAATGTCAATTTACCAATTCTATTTATTTTTTAAACATGTATTTAACAAAACTTGTCTTTTATGTTGTCAAATCTCTTACCTATCTGTAAACATTTTGCCCATCTCTTCCATTCTCCTCTCTAAAATATAAAAAATGTTACATTTGAGGTAACTTATAGCTAGTGCAAAAATGCAAATATCAAATTTTGTCAACAGAATAAATTAAAAATTTAAACATATGTTGAATGAGGAGTCCTCAGGGCTGCAATCTAGACCAATAATGTCTAGACTCTAATATTTAGTCTAACAACTGCATATTCCTGGCATTGTCTGTGACAACAGCAATGGGCTGATCGGCTATTCCTAGCTTTCATTCATTAACTGCCTCTTTAAGCACGGAAGCAATGTATTGGCCTGTGTGTAATTGGAACATCACAGATGTTTGTAGAACATAGCTTTGCATGTCCCATTCAGAGTCAATCTTGTGGGGCGAAACAGTTACGTAGCTTTGGGTAATGTAGGTATCACCCAGCCCTAGCACAGACCAGAAAGAACGCTTGCATATACAGCAAGTATATCCCAGGCCTTACAGGGGCTTAAACCAGATACTAAGAGAGTTTGATAGGACATACCCACAAAGAGCTCCACAATGGAAACGACCTCCTCTTTATCCGGCCACAGGATCTTGCACTGGTATGTCCCACTGTCCGACAACCGCAGGGCGGCAATCCTCAGGGACATGTTGCCCTTTGGCAGCTCGTTCAGGATTAGGCTTGTTCTGTACTTGAACTCTTTAATCTTCATCTCGAAGGTCTCACAGCCATCCCGGTACAGAAAGACGATATCTGGACCATCCTTTGACCATTCGATAGTTGGGATGTCACCATCGAGCTCAATCTTACATGGGAGGATAACGGTTTGCCCCACAGAGGCGCTCACTGGTCCTGAGGCTTTTCCTGGACAAACGAAAAAAATACTTATTATAAGCTTCATCTACTTTAAAGCTGTATTGTACTCATGTTTACCTATAAGGACATGAAGCACTGTGCTTATCAAAGCAATCAACAACATAATTCACCTCCTAAATCTAAACCTGTTACAGCTGAATGCTCATTAAACAAAAGGGAAAAATATTAAAATGTACAGTTAATTTAGCTCTATGGAAGGCCAGCTTAACCCTTATTAAGAAACAGCGCGATATGTTGTTTTTTTACAGTTTTTCTCTATTGTTTACACACATTTTCTGGTACCTGAGACAAAGTCACCACAACATCTAAGTCATGTAACAAATCCCTTAACCAGTTCCACTGAACCATAAAAACAATTCCTGCTTTACACTCCATTTGACGTCCTAAAACACTTTTTTCAAAACACTACACACATTTCTCTGCTTTAAGCACAACTTTTCATGAAGAAAAACAATTGTTTTCACAAAGAACACACTGCCAGTCAAAATTCTAAATGTACTTTTCTTGCTATCCAGACTGAGTCATTACATGGGTAAACACTTGCACCACAGTTTTACAACTAGCAATCAGATCTTCAGCATAAAAGGTCAACAAGTGAGTGTTTCTGTGTTGGAAAAATGGAGGACAACATTGAAAACAGAGGCAGAGCCAGAGGCATGAGGAAGGCTGGCCAAAGGGTCCAGCCATATTTGAACAGACACACTGTAGTTGACATCATCTGGACTTACCTACAGTTAATGAGAATTAGGCAAGAATTCTACTCTCACTAGAAAACTGCAGTAGCCTCCTGCATACCGATACATACAGTAATACTCAGATACAGTGATGCCTGTTGAGTGTTATGTGGGACTAAGAAGTGTTTCACATTTTTGGAAATTGCTAGACAATATTTTCCCTGTTGCTTGGCCAGGGGAAACGTTGCCTGTGATGTGGATGAGGGGCTGTTGCCTTACTGAAACAGAAGACAGGAGGCAGACAGGTTTTTATGCAACTATAAAGTAAATTCTTCTTTGTATGTGCAACTTTGTGTTTGTTGGGATGTAGTGTATTTCTATACACTCTCGCTGGGGGGGAGCGTTTCTGGATTTATGTGTAGAGGTTTGAGAATATGGAGCATGCTTTCAGAAAATGTGTGTTAACAACTTAGAAAAACTGTAACATACAGTATTTCACTTCCATAGACAAACAGTGATGCTATTTTCTATTTTACGTCGTTTTATATTTCATTCAAAATCATTGATTAAATCTGCTTCTTCACATTTCTATAATGTGAATTCTTTATAAAAATATGACTGTTCTGTTTTTTTTCCCCCTTTTTCTCAAAAAACAAAGTTTGGTTATTGCAATGTATGTTTGTACATATATAAATATTAATTCTGCACCAAGTGACTTACTGATGCCCCCTGAAATGGCAAAATTACATATTTTCCATCCTCACCTGAGAATATGCAGGAAAACAGCTGTCAAATATTTTGATAAAGTGAAAATGTTTTTTTTAAGATAAGAAAATAATTTTTGGAATAATCTATCAGAAAGATCACATGCATGCTTCAACCTGCTGTAAATGATTCTGAACAATTGTGACTAAGAAGTATTTACATGGGTGCTAACCACTCATTTTCAAGAGTGTGATCGTCTCAGGATCTGAATAAAACAAAGCTTGTTGTTCTCTGAAAACCGCATTCTGTCAGCTACTTTGGAAAAAAGACAGATTGACTTCTAGTGGGAAAACATGTTTAGCGATTTTGAAATAACAAAAGGATTAATATGATCTCCAAGACATCAATAAATGAAAATTGTAGGAAGGGCCACTCTGGATGAGTCAACCTAACATGTTTTTTGACTGACAGGGGAATTTGGAAGAACCAGGACGTTGGCACAAATCCTCTGTTTCCACACAGGGTTGCTGCTAGACATTTAACTCTGTACTGGGGTAATGTTCATCTAAGAAAGCACAGACTTGTTAATAAAATGCAGATCAGGTATGAAGTTAACAGATTACTTAGGGTTAGGAACAGGGTTACGTGACAACCACACCTGATGGGCACATACACCAGGATAGTCCAGAAAGCCTGGTTTAATTTCATTCCTTCATTTCATTTAATTTGCTTTTAGACTGCAATCCTGGAAGTATTCTGGTGCTTTACTGAAGCAGAGCAAACTACCTGGACAACAGGGGTGGTATTCTCTGAAGTTACCACTCACCAACAAGGGGAAAAAAAGCAGGATGAAGAAGAAAACCTGGAGGAAGTAAACTCGTAGTCTCCTGCTGTTATAAAATGATCCACATACACTAATGTTTAAGTGTAAAAAAAAAGGTTAAAAGAAAATCTTTGATCATTTTCTTTTTCTGTCATCTGTCTATAAAGTTTGTATTTAATAATCATTTATTATATATTCCATGTTTAGCCTACTTCATGCATTTTTGTACAGATGTTCACCTGCACTTTACCAGTTAATTACAAGATTAATGAAAAACAAAACATTATTTAGACGGTGTCCAAAGCTTTTAACTGCTTATGTTTTTCAAATCTGGTTGTTTTTTGTTAATATTCTACATTACATTAAAATGTTTTATTCTTCATATTTTTGTATCCAGAGTCTACATGATCATTGTCAGAGGTGTCAAGTAGTAAAGTAGAAATACTTCGTTACCTTACTGAAGTAGAAATTTTGGGTATTTATACTTCACTGGAGTAATTATTTTTCAGATAACTTTCTACTTCTACTTCTTAGATTTGTATCCAACTATCCGTACGTCTA
>JBBBVT010054072.1:0-10635 GCA_037177035.1 Craterocephalus eyresii | reverse complement strand
ACACACACACACACACACACACACACACACACACACACACACACACACACACACACACACACACACACACATATACATATTATAGGATTTGATGGCTTTTTGAATGTGCCTCATCCTGTTTTCTCCAGTGTTGTTCAGCCCACCCTTGGTCCAGCGGTGTCCTGTTGGCCCGGACCCCTCAGAGTCACTAATTGGCACAGATGGAGGCTGTTAGCATCAGCTGTCAACCTGCTGGGGAAAGTGAAAAGGAAGGATGCGGGAAAATAAGAGTTCTAAGCTTGTCTTACGATTCTAAGCTCTGCCACTGCCCCCTTCTCCCCTCTAGCCACTATGAGGATCTTGTCATCTGTTTACTCGTAACTACTCTTTAATGATGTTGGCGCTTGCTTTTGGCACCAGATGGTGTCATAACTGGTGCATCAGGGCTTCAATGCAAAGGGGCATGTGCATATCTCAGAAAAGCCACGTGTTTGACACCATGACAACGGTTTTCTTAAGCTAATTACATATCTTAAATTTTTCTGTTTTTCTTGTTTTCAAATGCACTGGTTTCATGGTCATCATTTAAGGTTATGAAGCTGATGGTTAAATGCAGGAACAATACATGTTTTAAAAAAAGTTTCTGTGTGATTTGATTTGATGCAGTCTGACCCAGATATTTGTTTTTGAACATGGTCAACTTCAATAAATATTGTATTGGTGAATTCAAATGCAACAATGCAACAATTGAATTCAAGTTTATTTTATGAAATATAAATGCATATTTTACCACTGTCATGGTATGAAATGAATTTTGCAATCAAAATTGTTACATCAGCCACACTGTGTGACTGAAAATGACAGAGTGAGAGAGAGAGAGAGAATAAATAAATCTTGTAATAAAGATGTAAAGCAAAGCATTAAGATACAATGAAAGAAAGCCAAATGTGACAGCCTAGATTGCTTAACATCAATTTTCTTTCTTTGGCAAAAATTGTTTGCCAAAGAGCTTGTTCCATTTATTTTTAGCCTAAAGGCTGTTACATACAGCACTAGAAGATTTGTTCATTCTGAGGATAGTGCGAAGAAAATGACGTCTTATTGTCTTTTTCTTCTCCCAGCTTGGTCTCGACACATGATGTGGGCAAAAGTTTTTTCTGTGGTGTCTAAGAACTGTTGTCAGAAATTTGAAGTGAAGCTTTAAAGCAGACTAGTGTGGAAAGGTGCCATAACTGCAGCTTCGCTGATGTGAAAGATTCAACAAGCTTTGAATAGATGGTTTTAAGACACAGCTGATTGAGGTGACGTAGCAGAGATGTGGAGAACAAATTTACCATCAGGAGTGCTACAGTGTAGGGCTGGGCAAGATGCAAATATTTGTATCATAGAAAAGCAGAGATGGATTTTAAAATAAGTGAAGGGAAGTTCACACATTTGAACTACACATGATCATTTAATAAATATTTTTAAATATATTTAAGATTCATAATTGAAATAGTTGACATGAGCACAATTACCAATTATTGGTTCAGAATGTCCATTTTGATTTGAAGTTTTGAACCCAGCCCTACCGGTTGTCATTCTGTTCATTTGTTCAGAAGGCAGGTGAACAGAAGAGGTTAAAGCAAGCAACTCCAGTCTTTGAGGGCCATTAAAGTATGCAACAACTAAAAGTTAAGGCCCATTTCTTAACTTTTCAACCTTAAAACTCCACATCCCGGAGTGGTTTGACTGCACAGTGACGTCTATTATGTGCATTTGGTGCATGCGTACTGAGTTTCGCTTTGCACTTGCGTTACACGCTAGCAATCAGATGTAAACAAACTGGCCATTTTGAACGTGTACTGTAACAGATTCACCAAAAACTGTTAAAATGCATCAGAGGAAAGGAGGAAATAAAAGGGATACAGAGCAAGAGATTAGCAAAGACTCAAGAGCAGATTTTAGACTTGCTCTCACTGACAGAAGAAGATAAGTTTAAGCAGTGCGTTTTTTGAAGTTCTGGACAATGGACTGGGTGTAGAGGACCATTTAACTTCGAGGACTGGTTTTGCCCATTCCATGCTTAAGGGGTCATGGTACAGTGCCATTTATAGTTCACCACCCAAACGCACGTGATAACTTTTAAAGAACTTGGTTGTTTTTCATTTAGCTTTTCACCGACCAACAGCAAAGTTTTCACATTGTGTCTATTTGCTCTTCATCATTTTAACAGAATCCAAACCACTTCTAAACTGATGTGGGGGCTTTTCTGTCTGCTACAAGATGACATGAGTTCAGTTTCTGTCTCATCCTGACTTTCAATGCTTTCTTCGTCTACACTCATTCTCTCATATGTGTCTACCTCAATCAGCTGGCACGTCATTCTAATTGCATCTTTTTGCCTTGTAAAGGTGCCTTACCTCCAACAAGTGGACCGAGGTGTCCCAGCTCTGTAAAACGATTAACTGAAAATGTGTCGTGCATATGTCAGAGATCGAATTGTAATTTAATTTTAAGAGGATTTTATCACCCAGACTTAGTTGTAATCCTTATCATATTTTTTTATGGTCATTGTAATTGTGGAGACCTACTCTTACTTTTTTACTTTGACATGGATATGGAAATCTTGCATGAAATTCCATCAGATTCATGAACGTCTTTGTAAACCGTAAAATTGTTTGTAACTTTGTTCCTGTAAGACTTCAGTTATGTACAGAATAACCTAATTAACTATTTTTTTTATATAATTGCCATCATTCTTTGTATGATAATACATTTTTCCTACTTGATCAATTGTTGTTATCAGAACTATTTGTGTGAGGAGTGGGATTAATGTAGAAATGACATTCTTCTGATTTGTCATCCTGTTGCAGTTATAATATGGCTTTGATTGGGCTTTTCAACTTTAGATGAGAATAACCCTGTTCCTTTGTATGTGAAATTAAAACTTAGGAAATTATCTTAGCCTTGTAGAAAAAAAATGGAGAGTTATGTCATTTGTATGATCTGTACAAAGACTACAAAGACAGGCTCAAGAAAACCCATTGCTAGATCCGAAGCTTTAAATAAATCAGTTATTAGTTGTTCCAGAGAGTTTCTTGAGATGGACAGAATATAATTTAATTTATATAATTTTCTCTGTTGTGCTATTGATCAATGTAAATACTGAACTGCCATGTTCGTAATCTTGTACTATTATCCATCCGTGTAGCTAATACAGAGAATGAATATCCATACTTAGGTTTGCATCCTTATGGCTTGGCATCTTTAACAGCAATGAGCTAAACTCATAAATGCTGTCTAAACTGTTGGTAATTAACATGTGGATATACTGTATCCCCATGATGCTCCCCCACATTGTGGGGATGCACCCTTGATTAGCCATTGAACGTAAACATTTAGAGGCGCCTAGAGGGAGATAAAAATGTTGTGTGTTATGGCTTATGCTGGCTGTTGTGTATGTGTAAAAGTCAATGAAGAGTTTCAAAGTTTCTACAGAAGCATGCGTGGCATTGATAATGTACAATTCTATGGAGTTCGTCAGTCTGTTGGAACCAGTTTCTGTGTTTGACCCACCTGGCTGCAGTTGGAACTGCCTGCTGTGATAGAAAACCAATCAAAGTGGAACAGTATGAAATGAGGAGCAACATTTTGAACATCAGGGTTCCTCGTACCAATATTTGCCTCTAAATGGTGTATTTCCCTCAAGCCCAGCAGAGGTTTCAAATAATGTATTTACATTTCATATAAGTTAACTGTGCATAGCCACTCATTTTATATAAATGCTGGCAGCTTGCCAAATGTGATTAGGCGTTTTAAAAATTTCTTGTGTAAAGCATCTTGAATTATCCTGTATATGAAATGTGCTTTACAAATAAACTTTCCTTGCCAATAATTGCCAATAATATTTGGAAAAAGATATCAAAGCTGCATTGAATGGTCCCTATATACAAAGTCACATGTTTAAAAGCATCAGAAACTAACAGAAAAAAACATGTAGTCTTTAGCAACAGCGTAAGGTATATTTCATTAATCATTTAACAATAACTAAACCAAAATGCAAAACAGAGCCTTACTTCCTCAAGAGGAATTGTGAGGGTAATAGTAGCCAGATGCTGCTAATTAAATGATTATCAGCAAGTGTGCGCACCTTTGTAAAGGCAGAAGTTTTTGCAGTTCACTGGTCTGGAAAATCCAGGTGTGTATTAGAACAAGGCTAAACAAGGATTATCTGCAATGATTTTAGAGACAGAGAGTGTTTCTGCCTGTCAAACCATAGGGTTGAAGATCTTCCAGAAGTAGAAAATATTCAAGAAAGTTGTCAGTCTTCCCAGGAGTGGATTCCCAGTAAGTTTACCTCAAGGTCAGACTGTATAATGCTCAAAGAAACCGCAAAAAAACCCAGTTCAGACCCCGCAAAAAAACCCAGTTCAGACCCTATAGGCCTCAGTTAGCATGTTAATTGTTTATGAGAGTTCAGTACTCATGTTGTTTTTGGGCAAAAAACCCCCAAGAACTCTACAAACCTCGGTTACCCTGTTAAATGTTAAAGTTCATGACGGTACAATTCCAAGCGTCTGGATCATCAATGTTTAGCCGGGGTCCAGTCAAAGTCAAGACCTCAGCCTGATTAAAATGCCTGGTTGTTTGTGAACCAATGCTTGTAAAGACTAGGCAAGTTTGTGTTTTATATTTCACATGTAAAAATAATTTGATACAGTTTGCATAATAAAGCACGAAAAGAAGTTCAAACTAATATTACAATATAGTTAAAGCGTGTTGAAAACTCATAATAAAAACATGACAATTAAATGAATTCTAATTCCTATGATTGTGTAAGGTTGGTTATGCCATCACTGCCGTCCACGGAGGGTTGACGTCCACTTCTTCTAGACATGATGTCCACCCCTTCTTTTGGTGTATGTGAAAGTACGTCCTTGTCTTGTAACTGGTCGGTTTGTAATTCCATGTTTCCGGATTTCAGGAGCTTCTCCTTGACTTTTTGCTGAAACTGCGGGAGAAAGACTGCAACACAATGCCATAACCTTAGCACCTTTAGCCAGCGTCACATATGCCATCCCCTGCAGTACACAGATGCTGCACAAGTACAAGTCCAGCTTTAGGCCAAGGCAACTGGCTCTGTCATGAGTGCAATTGTTCAAGTACACTTGTGTACTGAACCTGTTACCAAAGGATTCCACTAGGGGGTGCATTTGGAATTCAATTTAAATTTGTCCAATTTGTTGGGTAAAAACAAACAAACAACCAAAACAGAACAATAAACACTGTGACAATCATTTGGTTAATTTTAAAAACATGGCAGAAAAAGTTGTAGCATTACTATAAATGGTAAAGGCCAGTAATACAGCTGCGGCATGTTTTGAACTTTCTGTGATCCTGTGATCTCACATACTGTTGAATTTGTCCCTACACTGCCCCCTACCAGTTACTCATAAATTGCATCTTGTGAACTTTTGAGTATTATGCACAAACATTTCAAACTAATGTGAAATACATGAGAAAGACGCGACAAACATGCATCAAAAACAAGTGTATCCTGTATTTTTAACCTTAATAAAGCAATCAAGCAATTAATAATTCAATCAAATTTAGTTTTAAAACACCTTTCATACATAAATACAAAGCGCTTCACATGTTAAAAAAACAACAGAGAAAAGTTATATATGAAAGATAACAAATATATACATACAGCTGGTTACACACTCAATGAAAATAATAGAATGATAAATAAAAACATAATACACACAGCCTAGTTTAGATTTTCTAAGAGAACTGACCTGTTGAAAAGCAATGCTCTTCATTACAATTATCTTTTATCTTGAAACCTAACCTGCTTTGGGGGAAGT
Organism: Craterocephalus eyresii; assembly: GCA_037177035.1. NCBI lineage: Eukaryota > Metazoa > Chordata > Actinopteri > Atheriniformes > Atherinidae > Craterocephalus > Craterocephalus eyresii. The sequence continues at coordinate 4,807 of JBBBVT010054072.1, read as the reverse complement.
TGCCATGGCAATGTGGCATGAATTGCTATGGTAATACACCGCAATGAAAAGAGAACTAGACTAGTATTATCTCATGGCACTAACCAGAAGGTGGTTAGAAATTACGCCATGGCAAATGGCTAAGAGTGTTCAGAGAAATGAGAATGCATTACCCTGAAAAATAAATGGTCTTTTCTTCCCTGCAATCATGGCAGAACTGAGATTTCTGCCAAGCTTCGACAATTTGAAACAAATCAGATGGGGATAAAACTGTGGAGTTCTTGGCTCCAAGAGTGTCACTCAGAGCCAAACTAAATGAGTTGCAATCAATTGTGACTTTAGATGCCATGGCGGTACATTGTGTTAAGTGCTAGAATTGGCTACAACCTAATAGTATGCTTCTTTTTTCTTTTTCATCTATCAGCCTTTTCATGGGCTGACCACTTGCCTTTTATATTTCCAGTTTTGTTGTTTTTTTTCTCAGAAAGCTCAGAAATGTTAGAACATTTGAGTAATTAAATAAAATCATGTTGCAGAAAGACAATCCCTCGCATGGATTTTGATGGCTAAAAGATAATATTCCTGAGAGTGTCAGATAATTTCAAGTTGAATCATCTCAGAGGAAGCAGGACACTGAACCCTTGGACAGGAAGACATGGCTCACATATGCAAACATAGTCACATATAGGCTTGTGCAACATGAGAAACTTTATTAGACTTTAAGGAACAACATGCATCATTTACTGACATCCTGCGCTTCAGTTAGGGGTGGCTGAAGTCCTTTGCTCTTTGAGTATAATTTTGTTTAATGTGTAAGAAGTTTTATTGTGCATAGAAAAAAGAGTGCATCACAATATCTGGCAAATAAGGGAGCAAAATTGGCATCAAGATACAAGTTGCATTTATTTATATTATGCCCATATAGTTAAGAACAGTGATAATTCATGTTCTCTTAAAAAAGAAATGAAAATTGCGAACCGCTTATATGTAATACAATACTCAGAACTGCTCTATTTCTATACTTTTCTGTAGTCTATGCTATACAATTGTCTTCTAAACTCAATTTGAACTTTTCGAAGTGTTATTTTGCCCAAGAAGAGACAGAACACAAAGCAGAAACAATATTTGTTTGGCAGTTATGTAGCTAAATTTTTCTATATTGGATGAATTAGGGCTGCACAAGGCATTAGATGCAAAAAAAATGATCACAAAGACTAACATGCACCGCATCAATCTTGCATAGACGGATGAAATTGGAAAGACATTTTGGGCTGAATGAGGGAAATAAAAACGGAAAAGACAAAAAGATGATTAATATTTTAGCTTTGACAACTGTACACATGCATTTCACCTTGTATTGATGATGAGAGAGCCCGACCTCTGCGCAAAAACTTCTTCACGCCAAACAATGCCAAACATTTTCCATGGGGTTCTGGTCTTTACCCTGAATCCATAATACTGCAGCATATACACATGGATTGCGTTGGCCAATCAATGAGTGAAAATGATGGTTCATGCTCCGTGAACCACTCTTTCAAAATCTCACCCCAGTGAATCCTTGCGTTTTCATCTCGGCGTATAATCGTGCCATCTGGGAAGATGGAATAACCTCCTCATTCACCATATTCAAGTACATAATGAGCACATAATACTGCTGAACCTAGACCTGAAGCCTAGATCACAGACTCCCCCTCCACATACTTTGACAGACACTTGCTACATGACTTCCTATGCCTTTCTTCATACCCTGACGCTTCCATCACTCTGGAACAGGGTCAGTCTCGACTCATCAGGCCACATGACCTTCTTCCATTGCTCCAGAGTTCAATCTTTATGACCCATAGTAAACTGAACTTTTTTTCTACTTAACCTCACTTATTTGTGGCAATCATAATGTAATTGCATTATAATGTTATTATAATGATATAATATTGTGTGTTTTCTGAATATTGTTCCAGCCTTGTTATAAATACTCTTGGCCATAATCTTTGGTGGAATGTTAATTCTTACATTTTTGTAATATTCATATAAGTGTTTTAATAAATATTTACAGTTTACAGTAGTTTAACTTATATTGATAAGTGAGGACAGGGATGTTACAGTAAACAACTTGTGTAATAAAAGACAGATAAACCATCCTGAACAACCTACTGTAGTAAGTGATATATTTGTCTTAAATTGTCCCTCATTCCTCCTCTTGTATATTTCAGGTTATGTTGGCTGCTTCCTATTGGTCGTTGTTGGCGCCCGCCATCGACATGGCAGAGGATTCTGGGAAGTATGGTTCATTTGCTTTCCTACCTGTGGCTGTGGGATTCACATTCGGAGCAGCTTTCGTTTACTTTGCGGACCTGGCCATCCCCCTGCTGGTAATAACTCAATGCAGGACGCTCACTTGTACTACATAGGACTCTGTTTTTTCTGAAAAACAGCAAAATGATGTAATTTGGGATGTCAGCGTTGACTGTAGCAAATCTTTTCTTTTCCTGGGAACTTTTCTCTGTGTCTGTGTTGAGAAAGAATTGCACAAAAACAGGTCTGATAATGTGCAATTAACTGATAATGAGAAATGGGAACATTGTGGTAAGAATTTACAATATAGTGGCAAAAAATACACATATTAGTAACTCATCAGCTGCAGTTTTATTGTGGGCTCATTTCCTCTTACGTTCTTCCCTGACAAGTTAGTAGAAACATTGAAATGTACCCCATGTTTAAATAAAAAGGGTTCCTTCACAGCCCTTTTGTGCAGCATGGACAGTTTCATTGGTTGATGAATGAGAAGGAAAGCTATCTCAGCAGTTGAATCAGAAAGAAGGACTTTGCTTCACTTGCTTGTAATATTTGTCGTGAATAAGTTTGATTTTTACAGATTAAAATTTTATGTTGATGCCCAACACAATTATTACTGTAGCCAATCAGAGCAAAGTCAGAGCCACTATTAGCAGAATTATTTAATATAAAAGTGAACCATAATGCTACAGGAGAGAAGAAATGAAAATGGAACAGTATAAATGAATAATGTTGGGTAAATGAAGATGAATCTGACCTCTAATCCACATTTTATTACTTTAGTTTAGAAAGTCAAGTAAGAAGTTTCACATTAAAATTTGTCCTTCATTTTTCTATACACTATATTTATACTGTAATATGCAATGCAATGGATCTGGTTTTTGCCGACACACCATAATAATATTTGGTGGCATCCGCTGTGATATTAAAGCTAAAAATGTAATTAATGATTTTTTGCATTTCTTCTATAACCTTTCTTTATCATCTTGGTATGGCTATGCTCTTTTAACCATAGAACATCCCTGTTGCACCTCTGTTAGCAGTTCATGCAATGTTCCAAAAATTGCTGTCCTATTTAAGAAACTGATCCAAAAAGTGATGAAAAAGATTGAAATTAAATGATAAAATAAAAACCAAAATATCACTTTACCTATGATACTCATTGGCACAACTGAAGGTAAAAAATGGATTAGCCTAGATCTTCAGAACTACTCACGCAACTAGGACATTGATATTTGGACACTTTGTCAGTGTCACAACACATTTACATTTGCTGAAAGCACCTCTTTCCACCCCCCCCTCCCCCTACTTTGTAAATGTGATCTTCAACAGTGTCTGATCCTATTTATCAAAACATCTGTGTGCTTTCATCTGAGGATGAGGAGATGCGGACTGTGAGGGACAGAAATGTGATGCTGCTGTTGCAGATAGAGGAGCAGAGAACAGCTGTTGCCTTAAGCCCCCGCAGTCACTCCAGGACAACAGCAATGACTCGAATTACTAAGGAGGGAGCTGACGACATTGCCGTAATGCACACTCATACGAGATGACGTGCAATCAATTAAGTTTAACATTCATAGACATTTTGTCAAGAGTGATGGGGAATGAAGTGGGGAATTATCTAAACGTTAACAGAGAAGCTGGTGGCTATATGCTGGAAGTAAAGTGGATGTAGTTTTTGAACACCCCTCAAATTGTCTCTTTGTCTACTTTTGTAAGGCAGTTTTATAAATTAATTTTATTTCAATTACATACTCTGATGTTCCTTTGCTTGTTGGTGATAGTATTGCCAAAATAGCATAACTTTATGAAGACCTAAGAAGGCTAGAACATTGGTTTTGTATTTTTAATAACTTTCGAAGAAATAATTCCTTAAAAAACTTCACAGTCAAGTAAAGTGATGATCTTAAATGCATATTTATTGCTTTTTAATTCTTATGAATTAATTATATAATGCAAATGAATGCAACCTTTTAACTTGGGACTTCTTCCCTGCTGTGTAATGTAGCGTTCCTTCACTCATGATTTTAGATCAAGATAAACTAAAAAGCTGTTTTGTTTACTTGGGAAACATTACTCAAATAGCATATATGGAAATGTGTCCTTTTGTGATGTTTTCATTGACTTCTCTCAGTTGGAGATCGAAAACTGAGACACGAGCTAAAAAAAAATCAAGGAAAAGAAGCTTCATTTGTATGTTTAATCACAGTTCCCAGTTTCTAAAACACAAACAATTCCACAACAAACCTTTTTAATTTTAAAGTCCAGTTTCTCCAGATAGGATGCACATGTTTATGTGTGCGATGTTTTTTTTAATCCTCCTCACACCCTCATCTCTCGCTGTCTTCCCATCACACACATTGATAACCAATTATTTGATATACCTAACCCTTGATGTTTGGGAAGAAGATGTTATTCTGGTTTGTTGCTTTCCTGTTCTGCACTATGGGTCTCAGACTATAGTGTAGAAAAGTGCTCTATGGGTCTTATTGCAGTTGAACTACTCATGCAGAAGGACTGCATGAAGCAAGCTGTG
>JBBBVT010053859.1:0-10643 GCA_037177035.1 Craterocephalus eyresii | reverse complement strand
GCCATCCGGTGCAAACTGGGTGCATGAGTGATGGACTGAAAGTGCATGAATATCCCCAACGCGCTTCGCTGAGCACAAAGCCAGGAGAAACGCCGTTTTATAAGACAGTATATCAATACTTACAGAAGCGTCACATAACACATCCAAAACTAGTGTCAGATCCCAAGGAGGAGCCACCGTTCTCCGCGGTGGCCAAATCTGGCCCTTCGCCTGCATCAGGAGATCCCTGCGTACTGGGAGGCGCAATGCTCTCCGTCCAGCAGGGATATGAGCTCCGCAAACCACTTTCTGCGGCCAATAGGGGCCATCAGAATCACAGTCAGCTCCTCCCGACGCACACGTTCCAGTGTGGGTTGAATGAGTGCTACCGGAGGAAACGCATATGGGTGCACTTGTGGCCATCGGTGCGCCAGCGCGTCTAGTCCCAGAGGTGCGCTCCTGTCCTGAAGGGAGAAGAACAAGGTGCAGTGAGCGTTTCTTTCTCTGGAGGAGAACAGACCGACGCAAGCCCTTCCGTAGCGGATCCATATCTGCTGCACCACCTCCGGGTGTAGCCTCCACTCCCTCGCCAAGGGAATTCCCCGGGAGAGTGTGTCTGCTCCGTGATTCAGAACACCCGGAATGTGAGTGGCTCTGAGCGAGAGCAGCCGTGTGCTGCACCATGTCACCAGAGTGCGCGTGAGGCTGAGAAGTGGAAAGGAGCGGGTCCCTCCTTGTTTGTTTATGTGAGCGACAACGCAGCTTTTGTCACACTGGGCCAACACATGCTGACGAGACAGTAGACCCTTCTCGTGAAAGTGTTTTAGAGACAGGAAAACCGCCATGAGCTGCAGCAGATTGATATGCCACTGTTTTAAATTTTGCGGCCAAGCGCCTTTCACATACTCGTTTCTGCAGAGCCCTCCCCAGCCCCACTTTGATGCGTCTGTTGTAAAAAGCATGCGCAAGGTTACCCAACCAAGTGGGGCTCCCATGTTCTGGTACGCTGTGTCACTCCAAGAGAGGAGAGCATGTAGGCAAAAGGGGGAAACTCGAATTCGTCCTGGGATCTGCCGAGTCAGCCTCTGCTTGAGGAGAAACCAGCGTTGGAAGCTCCTCCTCCTGAGCAGACCCAGCGGGACTACTGGAATCATGGAAGCCATGAAGCCCAAAACCCGCTGGCAGTGGCGGAGCGTAACCTAGTGGTTTGGCTGGAATAGGGACAAACACTGGTTGAAGGTTGATATCCTCCGCTGGGAGAGCCGAGCTCTATACTGTAGGGAATCTAGTTCTAAGCCCAGAAAACAATTGTTCTGGGTGGGAGTCAGACGGCTCTTCTCGTGGTTTATAAAGAAACCCAGAGAGCATAGAAGAGATATTAGTAGGGTTGTGCGGGGCCTGGCCTGATAAGCTGAGTCTGCCAATACTAATAAATCGTCCAGGTAGTTCAGAATCCGGAGACCCTGACTCCTGACAGGTGTCAACGCTGCCTCCAGACATTTGGTAAATATCCAAGGAGCGAGAGATAAGCCGAAGGGAAAAACCTGATATTCGTACGCTGTTCCCTCGAAGGCGAAGTGCAGAAACTGCCTGTGCTTCTTTAGGATCGAGATGTGAAAATACGCATCTTTCAGATCCACTGTGGTAAACCATTCTCCTGGTCTCACAGATTGCATTACTTGACATAAAGTTAACATCTTGAATTTGAACGTCCGCAAACGTCTGTTTAATACCCCTTGATTTAGTGTGGGACGGAGACCTCCGTCCTTTTTCGGGATCACCAAATAGAGAGCGGATTTCTTCCCTCAATACTGGAGCGAAAGCAGGTTGCACTTTGGATGTTGTGACGGCAATGAAAGGTGGCGGCGGTAAATGGTAAATGGACTGTACTTGTATAGCGCTTTTCTAGTCACAGACCACTCAAAGCGCTTTACATGACATATCTCATTCACCCATTCATCTACTGGCGAGGCGGGGCTGTTTGCCGGGAAAGGCGAGCTCGGTTTTTTTGAGTTTTTTTGAAACGGGGCAAAACTCGCCCTTTATTGTCATAACCCCGCAGACAGTGGGACTTACCTGAACACCCCTTGCTGAACAAAGCCCCACTATGGGGACTGGGGAGGACTGTGAATTTCAATTCAATTCAATTAAATTTATTTATATAGCACATAACAAACAGCTTCCGCTGACCAAAGGGCTTTCCAATACATTAAAAGAAAAAAAAAACAGTACCTCTACATTATATAAAAATATTTGAAAATGGTATTAAAGTAAAAAAGCAATCAAAAGATGCTAATTAAAATCATAAAAAGCATAGAACAGAAACAATAAAGTCAGAGTGAAATGAAATGAACAACAGAGCTGAACTGATCATCTGGTCTTAAAAGCCACAGACAACAGGTGGGTCTTTAATCTGGATTTAGAAAGATCTATAGTTTGGGCATATCTCACTGAGAGAGGGAGGCTATTCCATAATTTCGGAGCCGCTACTGAAAAGGCTCTTTCCTCTCTCGTTTTCAGTCTGGCTTTCGGAACAACCAGCAGCAGCTGGTCTGCTGACCTTAGGGCCCTGGGGGGGATATATAGATGAATCAGCTTGTTCAGGCAAAGGGGCGCCAAAGAATGAATGCATTTAAAAACAATCAATAGGACTTTTAATTTTACCCTCTCAGCAACAGGGAGCCAATGGAGGGAGCGTAAAACAGGGGTGATGGATTCACGTCTCCTGGTATTAGTCAGAAGGCGTGCTGCGGCGTTCTGAATGCCTTGGAGACGCTTGAGCGAGCGCTGGTCTAGCCCGACATATAAAGAATCACAATAATCAAGCCGGGAGGTTATAAAAGCATGAATGGCTCTTTCAAGCTCAACCTGGGGGAGGTAGGATTTAATTTTAGCCAGCGTTCTGACCTGGAAGAAGCTGGCTTTGATGACGATGTTTATATGACGGTCAAACTTAAAAAGGGGATCGATCATCACCCCCAGATTCCTGACTAAGGGATGACAAAAGGAAGACAGGGGACCGATGGCACTGTCATGACCATCAAGAAGATTGGTGGGACCAAACACTAATATTTCAGTTTTTTTACTTATTCAAGTGCAGAAAGTTTGCCCTCGGCCATGCTTGTATCTCACTGAGGCAGTCTTGCAACATCATGACTGCAGACTGGCCCTCATCAATGGATACAGGAAGGTAAATTTGAATGTCGTCTGCAAAACAGTGAAAAGAAACCTTATATTTTTTAAGAATAGACCCTAGTGGGAGCATATAGACGGAAAAACGAAGTGGCGCTAAAACTGACCCCTGAGGCCCGCCATAGGCCAAGGGCGATGAAGAGGAGGAGAACTTGCCTAGTTCCACAGAAAAACTTCTATCACAGAGGTAAGACTGAAAGCAAGCAAGGGCTGTCTCTTTAATGCCTACAGATGTCTCCAAACGAGAGAGGACACTGTGGTCAACGGTGTGAAAGGCTGCAGATAAGTCCAGGAGAATAAGAACTGCCGAATGACCGGCATTGACAGTTAAAAGAAGATCATTAAAAACTTTTAAAAGAGCCATTTCAGTACTGTGACAGAGTTTAAATCCAGACTGGAACTTTTCACCGATGGCATATTGGTCCAAGTAGTTCTGCAACTGCCCATAGACAACCTTTTCTAAAACTTTCGACATAAAAAAGGCAATTTTGAAATTGGTCGGAGGTTTGACAATATAGTAGGATTTTTGATAAGGGGCTGGACTACAGCATGTTTCAAAGTAGTAGGAAAAATGCTGGTTGAGAGTGAGCAGTTTAAAATTTCAGCAATGCATGGACCAATACATTTAAAAACATCTTTAAATAATTTACTGGGCATAATGTTCAGAGAGCAGAAGGAGGGTCTTAGGTGACTAACAATATCTGTTAATTCACTTAGAGTTACTGGTTCAAAGCTGTCAAAAACAGACAGACATACTGATGGAGCAACTGGATCCAGTGGGTACAGAGCAATAGGCTTAAGGTCAGATATTTTGTCTGTGAAGAACTTTAAAATATCCTCACAAAGGCTGGTGGAAGGCACAGGTGAATTATCACAGGGCTTGATAATTGAATTCAGAGTATTGAACAGGACCTGAGGTTTGTGACGATTCTGGGAAATAAGATTTGACAGGAAACTAGATTTAGATGTTTTCACCGCTCGTTGATATTCGGCGAGGCTGTCTCTCAGTATTTGGAGAGAGACTTGAAGATGATCTTTTTTCCAAGCGCGCCGCAGCTCGTGGGTGCGATCATTTAGCCAGGGTTGTGTCACTGGCTTTGTGCGCCTCAATCTCAACGGCGCTATAACGTCCAATGTCTCTGCACATGAACGATTAAGGGATGCGAGAAGAATGTCCGGGGTGGAATTTGGCAAATCTGGGCACAATGATTTTTCGAAGACCCGGGTAAACGCGGAAGCAGTTTGGCTGTTCACTGCGCGCACACAGCGCGCCTGAGTGATCACACTGGCTACACTGGCTGGGTTCAGTGGCAGCTTAACAGAAAAATAAACTGCAGAGTGATCAGAGAAGTGTACATTACAGATCTCCATCATATCAAGCTGAACACCAGATGACAGAACTAAATCTAAAATGTGTCCAAGTTCATGTGTCGGTTCTGTCACAGACTGGGACAGATTAAAAGCGTCAATCAGATTTAAAAAATCTTTGACTAAAGGTTTGGCTTCACAGCAAACATGGATATTAAAATCCCCTAAAATAAGAAACTGACCATAATCCAGCAAGAGACCCGACACAAAGTTTGCAAAGTCTTGTATGAAGTCTTTGTTGAACTGGGGAGGACGGTAAACCAGAGCGCACAAGATAGGCGTATCTCGACAAATCACAAATAACTGAAGCTCAAAGCTGGAAAAGGAGTCTGTCGGTACCTCCCGACAATCGTATCCAGATCTGTAAACTGTTGCTAATCCCCCCCCCCTCTCCCTGTAGTCCGAGGCGACTTCAAATACAGACAGCCAGGGGGTAAAAGTTCTGAGAAGGGGGAGGACTCCCCGACTTGGATCCATGTCTCTGTGAGGTATAAGAAATCCAGATCGCGAAAGTGAAGGGATCATTTAGTAGAAACGTCTTTCTAGCAAGAGATCTGGTATTAAGCAGGCCCATACGTATTGGTAGGACAGCGTAGTCATCCAGAGATCCACGGAGCAGTGGCTGAAGACAGCCATGATCCACTGTACAAAGCCTGACGTGGCGTTTGCGAAGCGGAGCGAGCATGGCCAGGTGACGCCGGGTGGGGTCGATGCGCATGGGTTGGACAGGTTGGATCCATCTAACTCCTTAAGGGATGGACGCAGTGTCGGCTCTCCACCGTTGTATGGCTTTAATCCATGCACCTCCACGTTAACCGCGTTTCCTAGAACGCCAGGTGAACGCCAGACATGAGCTGGCACTGAGATCAGGTGAGGAGGAAGTTTGGTAGAGGGATCCTCAGTATTCCGGAGAAAAAGCAGATTGTAAGGATGGTTGAGATCAATAAGTGCCTGCCGTTCATATACTAAATGTCCACATATGTCTTGCGAGAGAAAACAAATCAGAACAAAAACTAATATTAAGTCAAACAGAGGAGGGAGATGGCTGCCAGAACACAGTGGCGTCATCTTGCCCCACTTCCAGTGGCTATCAATGTGAATGTGTGATAGGGCATGTGTGCTTGTGCTTAACCGGGGCCTCCTTGTGGGTGGAGAGGCCTTTGATGATGGGAGGGCACCGTGTGCCCCCAGCCACAGTGCCCTCCCCGTTAGCTGCTGTAGAGCCAGGCGGACGGCTCCTTTTTCCCTCTCCCCGCTGAGGACGATTTTGGAGTCATCACCTGTTTGGGTACAAAGCGGTGTTTAGACCAAGCTGGTTGCCTCGACTGGGACGGCAGAGGCTGGTTAATGAGCACTGGCCTCTGGGGATGGTCTCTTTTGAGCCTGGCGCTGCATCTGGGAGCGTGAACAAGAGTGCAGATCTCATTGATAGATGAACGGCTTTGGCTGAGCATAATGGCGCCTCGGCAGGCGCAGGCGGAGTGCTTCCTCCTGCTTCTTCTTCTGGTCACAGCGAGCTTGGATCTTCTCCAAAGCTTGCCTAAACAACCCCGAAGTATCGACAACCATGTTCAGAAATGCTGAGCGCTGGGATTCAGGCAGCTCGGTATGTGTGAGCCAGAGGTGTCGCTGTGCAACAAACACTTCGGCCATACTCTTCCCCAGAGCTATGGCCGCTGTACTTGACAGCCGTAGTATAAAGTCCGCCGTACGACGGACTTCATCCAACAATCCAGCGCGGTTTTCCCCAGCCGAAAGAGCCTCGTGCAGCTCCTGCAATTTTTCGGCCTGGTATGCCTGCAGCATGGAAGCTGCTTTAAGCGCGTGGGCCGTCAGGCCCTGAACCCGGTAAATTTTTTCCAGCTGGGAAGCCTAGAACCTCCACTGCTTGCTGGGGAGCGTTGGCTTGCTGGTGGTGACGTTGGCATTTGGCGCCAGGTGGACAGCGAGTGTCTCATCCATAGGAGGCATGTTAGCAAGCCCAGCGGCCTCCATCTCTTCCAGGTCTAAAAACTGCGTAAATGGCAGTTACAGCGGAGCCTTGGGGGACGCCCAGGACCGTGTCAGCTCCTTTACGAAGTCCGGAAAAACTGGCAACTTATGGCGCACCGTAGCTTGCTGCTTCGGGAGGAAATAATTCCCGGCAAGCCTGGTTTGAAGCTGACGGGGCGGTGGGGCCGGCCACGGCACCTCCAAGCGCTCGGCCGCTCTGCGACACAGCTCTACTAGGGCCGGAGTAGCGCCGTCAGGCTGCACCGGGGCCATGATGGCGCTGGTGGATCCAGATGGGCCTTCCCCGAGATCCTGAGCGGCTGCAATGGGGTCCTCGTCCGAGAAACTGCCCGAAGCTGCCAGCGAAACCTCATCGTCGGCTAGCACGTTAGGCTGCATATGGAAATCAGCCAAATCCTCTTCCATACCTCCGATTGGAAGGATTGCATCTATCTGATCACCCCAGGATGGCGCAATGGCCTCATCTTCCAACTCTCCCTGTTCCTCCTCTTCCAGAGGCCCAAGTGTTTCAGACAGTAGGGGGTTCCTACCTGCTGCGGAGTCCCCCAACAGTTTGGACAGGAACACTTCGCGCTTCTCCATGGTCGACCGCCAAAGTCAGCAATAGTGTGCCCACGACTCTGGGTTAGTAAGTGCCACTTTCACGCGCAACATACACAGTCGCACTGGGAACGCCTAGTGTGTATCTTTCTCGGAGAGAAAGAACCCACATGCACTCGGGCAGGGACGGGCACTAGCTTTGCTAGACTTGATGTGGGTTTTGCGCTTCCTCTCCGAGGCCTTATCGAGCATTGGAGAAAAAAATAATAGCCAGTTAGTCAAGCTTAACGAGCTAATCTTTAGCTAAGCCAAACAGGCTCCCGTTACCAGCGCTAAACAAATGGAACCTATCTCCGCCAGTTAGAGGACTAAACAGGTTGAGAGTTAGCTTGCTGGCTCGTTCTCGTTAGCCACGCTAAACAAGAAACCGGACAATTCGGCCCGTTAGCTGACTAAACGGGCTAAATGTTAGCGGTGCTAAACGAGGCCAAACCAGGTTACTACGCCAGTTAGCGGGCTAAACAGGCTAGGAGTCAACCTGGTCGTTAGCGGGCTAAACTAGAGTAAAGTGCAGGAGAACCTGTGGTGACACCCTAGGCAGGTAGCCAGCTCACCTCCAAGCAGACCGATAAATCGCCAACAAGTTCCCTGCACCTCAGGTTAGCGAGGTGAAGTTCAATAGGATTGAGGAAATGAGTCTGTGCAGTCAGTTTCGGCAGGCCCCGCCCTCACTGGACTGCAGCAGTCTCATTGGCCCTGGCAGGCGTGTTGATAAAAACGTCTTCAGGTTGGTCTTGCGAGGGCGCAATCTCCATACTAATGTGTTGTACCGAGTGTACCGACCGAAACGGAACTGAGACCATGGTCCAAAAAAAGGTGAGTTTCCTCTTCGGGTCGGAAATGGGATCCTCCCCAAAGTGTAAGTGTAGGGATTCAAGTATCTCAGGGTCTTCTTCACGAGTGAGGGAAGGAATGAACAAGTTATCAATAGGCGGATCGGTACATTATCCTAAAAGGGAGGGGACCTTGAGGTAGGCCCAGTACACGCAAGAGGGATAACTTCTCTCAGCCGGCCTGGAAGTGCCTCAGGATCCCCCTGAATGAGCTAGCTGATGAGACGAAAGTCTGGCTTTCCCTGCTCAAGCTACAGCCCTCACAACCCGGCCCCAGAAGAAGTGCAAGATGGATGGACACTTATTTGAACATGATCAAGATCATTCATAATAAATACACATATATTGTAAAAAGCCTTTCATGGGTTTATTTTTCTTGTATTCAAAGCTGAACATTTGTACTCCGCTATAAAATGAGACAGTTTAACACTGATAGGTTACTGAGATCTAGTTAGTGATTAACTACACTAAGAACAAAGTAAACCCGTTAGAGGAGTATCTCATGTCTTCTTCTTGTTGGAAGAGCCTTTCAGGACAGTTTTTGCGGAGCTGCTTTTTGTAGTCTTACTGGACTTTCTTGTAGCTGCAGTTTTCTTAGTTTTAGGTTTTGTTTTCTTGATTTGCTTCTTGGCTCCGGCAGTTTTAACACGAGGAATTTTATTAATGGACAGGGTCTGTTCTCTGACAAGGTCTTCCCGTCCGATCTCCACCATGTGGTCTTCCCAGGACTTCATTTCATTCTTGTATCGGATTTTGTCATCCTCTGCCAGCTGCATGAAGACCTGAGTGGAGCAGAGGAAGTCAAGATGATTGCATTCCACTAAAGGAGACACATGAATAAAACTAACCTGTTTCTGATGGCTAAACAGACTCCTCCAGTCCTCCAACAGAGACTTCATTTTAGCCTGAAAGACCAATAGTTGAGGTTTTAGGAAACAACACATCTCACTGTTTTGATTATTGAATTAAAAAGCTAAAAGTCAACAACAAATCCTGGTTCCCTCCACCAAAATGGAAGTAAACATGCTGATTTCAGCACGGATGGAAACATTTCAATTTGATGGGGTTCCTTACCTGAGTGGTGGCTCCTCTGGCCTCCTCAAAGTGTTCCGACATGAAGATGTTAAAGGCAGATCGAGGACGCTTGGGTTTCCCCAAACTGGTCAGCTCCTGAAACACAATCAAAACAGCAGGATTTTATTGATGGTAGAAGGAGGACAATTGTTATAATGGCTGTGAAAGGCAAAAACGAAATTGATTTTTGGACATCATTCATTTTACAAGAACAGATTCAGCAGCCATTTGCAATGGTTAAGGGATAATAAAATTTGAAGAACTGAAGAACATTGTGTACCTTTCAGACCTGAAAATTCTGTTCCCTACTTGCTTTATGTCACAGAATGCTGTGTCTAACAGCACCCCAAAGGCCGGGTAGCTGCTATGTCAGAACCCATGGTCTTAGCGTAAGCCACTAATGTGAGAGTCTGATGGCTTAGCTGCTAATGACAGAGACCACAGCCTTAGTGTTGGCCCCTAATGTACAATTACACGGCCTTATCTTTAACTGCTCATTTAAGGGCCCGATGTCTTACCTTTAGCAGCCAATGTGGGAGCCACTAATCTTAGCATTAGGGCCTTTTCACATGGCGTGCTCAGGCCCGTGCCTGGTCCGGGATCATTCATTCTTTAGTTGTGTTCACATGCCAGTGCTTGAACCAGGCTCTAACAGGCTTGGTTATGTCAGTGCCAGAACACTATGTGGCAGTGTTGAGGAAACTTTGTTAATAGCTAACAACGGAGGAAGCAACAAACCCTTACGTCTTCCGCCCAGCGACGGGTCAGTATATCAACAAGAAAGGGAACTCGTTTTTTCTTACTTAGGGGCTGAGTTGTGAAAGGATTGCGTATACTAAAACGTGTGCAAAGAGGTTTGCCTGAGCTAAAATCTGCCCCAGCTGATCCATCACAGCCACAAACAAGAGGATTGCACCTTTTATCCTGGCAAAACTGTGGCACTCTTCACTTAGCATTTCTCCTGCTGACGAATATGCAATATATAATATGCATATGGCGTTCCAGCCAGAAAGTGCGTATTGTTGGGAGGGACTATGTAAATAGATCAGGTTTGCGCAGCAGTGCTATCTATGAAGCTTGCAATGAGTGTGCTGTGGTTATTTTCGCACTACGAATAGTGCCTCTGAAAAACAGGTGCAAACTGGCTCAACAGTATAAGCACAATGGCTGCAGTAATAACTTTAAGGAGGAGGCATGGACACCATGAAAGTCGACTAAGAGAATGCATTTTTTCTATTGTATTATGGAATGCCAGAGGAGAGGACTGTGGAGCCAATCCAGTGTTGCAATATTCAAATTGCTGGATGAGTTTAAAGGCTGATATATGTGCAACTCGTGCAACTTGTCCCTCCTTCAGAAAAATAGTATATTTAAAGGAATCTGAAGCACACAGTCTATGAATGTACAAATTATGTGTGACACAAAGGGAACCATTGCAAATGTAGTTTGGTCCATACAAAATTCTTTCATTCAGAGGAACAGTATCATTTTCATCATTAAACAGATGAACCCAGAGCTCCTTTCCACTGAGAAGTGCAACCAATTTGCCAACTTCTTCAGTGAAAAAATTAAAACAATTAGACA
>JBBBVT010053751.1:0-10646 GCA_037177035.1 Craterocephalus eyresii | reverse complement strand
AAGCTTCCTGAAATGGCCTGTAGTGCCGATTCACAGTATTACTGAACAGGGCTTCAAGGTCCGGATGGAGAACGCTGAACTGTGTTTCAGCCCTAATCTTTACTTCCTCTGTGTGAAATGGGTCTCTTCCAAACACTGACTCCCTGGTTAAAGAATTTCCCATTTCTTGCTGGTAAAGGTCTGCAGCTGCAGAACTTCCAAGAAGTAGGTCTTCAGGCACTCTCTTCCTGCAACCATTTTGGGCCAGGACATTGGGAATGCCTTTCCCTTAAAATGAAATACATAGATGAATCATTTAATCGATGGATCAATATATTACACATAACACATTGTAGGAGCTATTTAACACAGTCACAGTATTAGTTTAACTTTTGGGTATTTAAGTTTAGGTTATTTTTGTTTATTTATTTATTTTGAGAATATATATATATATATATTTTGATTATATTGCTATGTTTATTTATTTATATATTTTTTGTTTAGTCACAGTCACCGAAATAGCATTTATAAGTAGGTCACCTGGTGTAAGACCAGCATGCACTGGAGAGGCCAAGGGTTTTTACCATCATCATCAAGGAGGGGGCGGGACAGCAAAGAGAGGCGTTTTTGAAATGTTTGCTTGCTGCTGCATAATGGAATAAATATCTTTTAATCTCAATGGAACCTCGTGAAGGATGAACTTTATTGATGCCTACAAACTTGCCCAACAGTGCATCGAGGGCCATATGAAGTTGGTTTTGAACAGAATGGCCAATTCACACATCATACATTTCCTATCAAGTCTTGCAGATTTCAATTTAATATTTAGATATGCAACCCATATTTTCCTTAGGTAATCATCAGTTCCAGAGTAGACTTACTGTGGTGCATTTCTACAAGACATTTTTAAGCATCTATGGGGTTTTTTAAGCAGCAGGTAGCAGAACTGTACACTCTCCTCACTGTTGACCCTTCTACACTAGTGCTAAATCAGCCCTGCCTTCATTAGACTTACAACACCACCACCACCCATGTTGGCGGTAGGGGTGTGAATTTGGCGATATTTCTCGTGCCAGTGAAAAGCTGTCTCGCGGGTATACAGGCCAAGTTTGTTTACAAATTAATGTAGGTTCGTTCAGACCAAACGATGCGTAAAGACGTGTATAACGCCCGAAGTTGAACGCTGGGTCAATAAAATGTCAGACGCTGGATATTCGGCGTTAAGACGCTTTGAACTGTCCAACGGGGATGACGTGCGTCGGCAGGATTTGCTTTCGGTTTGTTTACAAAGTGGCGGATGCAGCAGAGAGCGGCACGGCTTTATCAATCATACCAGCGCCGCTCTGAGTTCACCTGATAACTCCGAGATGTTCTGGAGCTGCTGATGAGCGGCTTCCAGCGCTGTTTCCTTCTCACCCGGCCCAGACTGAGACCTTCTGACCCACATCAGCACCTTCCAGGACACCAGCTAACAGGTTGGGCGCACACAGCACCAGTACATTCCTCATTTCTTTACTAGAGTTCACTGCACTTTATGAACATGCAGTTATGCTCATTTGCCTTGAAAAATAAATATTTAGATTTTATTTGTGGAAAAAGTTAAACTGAAACACATGCTGAGGATGCAATTTAAAGTTAAACATTTCTAGATGCACCTGCGGTTTTTTTCATGAATTAAGAAGTAAGGTTTTTTTCAAGTCATTATCTTTTTTTTCATAAAAAGTAATGTGAAAATCTCGTCTCGTCTCGTTCTCGTGGATCCAATATCGTGTATCGTCTCGTCTCGTGAGTCGAGTGTCTCGTCACACCCCTAGTTGGCGGGAAAATCAAAAAGTTTTTATAAAGCAATTTTTTTCCAATACACACACGGAACAACAGTATTAGAAGGAATCCTGACTTGGCTGCAGAATTAGAACAGGTGTTTCATTTTTTAACCTTTATTTTATCTGGCTCACATTGAGCTGTAGCTTCTTCTATGGACACTCCTCCTTGATTGAGTAATCATTTCCTCTCCCCTAAAAGGATCAGCTTATCCAAAATAGGCCTATGTAAAAACAAAAAAAAAAAAAACAGTTGAGTGCTGCTGTGTCCCTTAATTCAACTCATAAGTTAAGAACAGTAACAGGGGCGGGCGCGTCCAGAAAACAGCATCAGACCGCCTAATACTAGCAGCGCCACGTTCTAAACATACCGAGCAGCGCCACCAACAGTGACTTGACTGCAACATAAGTTATTCGCGGTTTGGGTTGATACAGCTGCTGCATAAAAGAATATTGACAAAATTATAACATAATATCGGCAGGTAAATATAATCATACTGATAATGTTTAAAGCAGGGATAATAAAAGTCCGGAGCCTGGGATGGATCCGCACTCCAGGACACATCAGTCCTGACCCAGCCCAACCTATGTTCTGAATTACAAAGGGCTAATATCCTGGGTAGTTTTTTAAAAATAAATTTTCCATAAGAAAATAAATGTATGGTTTATACTGTGAAATAAAGTGTCCCTGGATATTATTCATTGCGATCTAGTGGTAAAAACTTGTTTTGTTCAGTTTGTGCTGTCTCGTCATACAGCGGTGTCTCCGCGGTGTAATAAAGGCCACCGCTGTCCTGACAGCGCTTACGAGCGGGCTCGAGTGCAGCCGAGCTGAGTGTGCCGAAGAGAACCCGAGTGGACACGAGTTCAGCCGAACGAGCAGCAGTGGGAAAAGACCGCTCGGAGAAGAAAAGTTAATAATAATATAATAATATTAGTCATGTTAGCTAATATGCCGCCGGTCGTGCCGCGGTGCGTTTTTCTGCTTCTGTTTTATTTACCAGCGGGTTGTTCTGGCTAAATGATGGTAATATGATTATAGCTCCTTATAATGAAGGTTTACTGTTGAATATACAGTATAATATGTCTGATTTATTGCCTGTATGATGCATTCACATGCTGATTGGTGTTTATGTTTTTTCCTTTATATTTTAGACCACTTTTCACACACTTTGCCTGCCAACTCCCTGTAAAGCTTAATTAGCTGCTGAAGCAGAGGGCCTGCTGCATTGTGCTGTAGGCTACTGTATGGATAAACTTCAGTAAACCTGTTAAACTGCATCCTGCCTCCTGTTACGTGTTCTTACAGACACCCCAGGGCGAGTACGTTTTTATCCATCCTGAACCAAGTCCTCCTTCTAACTCCTAATTAACACGCGGTGCGACAGCCAACTGCTAAAGCAGGCAGCAGCACATAGGCAGAGGTTACTGTGAATGACAGGAACCAGCAGCCAATCAGTACACAGGGTTTGTGATCTTACAGCCAATCAGAGGCAGAGTAAGGCGGGCATTTGTTACAACTCCATAGCCTCTGAAATGCAACTGATTGCCTGTGAAAGAGCCTTCCTGAACGGCTCCGTGGTGACTTAGACGTGTTAAACTGATCATAAATATTGATGTGTTTGCTTTTCCAAATAAGTAACCAGGTAAAACTATAGACAACATCTATTTCATAAAAGTCTTAAAATATAAGGTTCAGCCGCTCAGTTTTTAATACACTAGTTAGCATGATAACGTGACTTGCAGTTAGTATTTCTAATAACGCAAGCACAAGAATCTTGTCTAAAAGTGCATTACCTGTCTTGCTCTCAGAATGGTGAAAAAGTAAAAAATGTGATGAAAGGTTTAGGGGGATCAAGGGTGCTGAGTAACATTTTACACACCTGGTATGTTATGGGCATTCCATGTCTGCACCATTCTGGTCACTCCAATGCTGCTGACCTGACAACTCAAAGTTGATGTGCAGTACCTTGTCAATGGATCGTCCATGTCCAGTGTCTCCTGGTCAACCATTTCAACAAGAGCTGCTTTGATCGGGTAATTTACCCTTTGGTTTATTTCAGGCCAAATTCTCTCCACTGTATGGTTCTGTAAAGGTCAAAAGAGAAAAATTTAAGTTGAAGAAAGTGTTACTGAAAAATGGAATGGATTATCCGCATCTCTGTTGGTTGTGCAAAATATGCCTCATGAAGAAAGTACATTAAATTTATCAAACATACATGTAGTTTTGCATGGGTTGTAATAAACAGTCACTATGTTTAGTCCATTGGTAGAGTCCATAAATAATGTATCATAGGTCATGTAAAAAGAGTCTGTAAGTTCATCTGCAACTCTGGATGTCCTAATATGGAGCTCCAGGCTCCTCAACCTCTCACCACAGCATAGACCCAGCTCATGTCCCCACCCACCACACAAGTTAACCTCAGACATGTGGACCACAACCAAACCAGTGCGGAGCCCACATAGGGGTGTGCGATGTGACAATATTAGATTGTGGACAATTAGAAAGTGTGGACGATCCGCAAAAATCAGAAGATCGTAAGAATCTTTTAGGTCACATTCTATAAATTGCACCTCTATGCCAATGACAAAACAATCAGTCGCTCGAAGCCGAAGGTGTAGTAATACAACTTGAAACCATGATGGCAGTGTTGAGCAGAAAGAACTCAAGGAAGAAGAGAAGAAGAACCGGAAGAAAAAAAACTGTAGAAGAACGAAGACGCGGAAAAAAACTGTACAAATGACACAAGCTTAAAAAATAAAGCTTTGCTGGATTTTTTGAGGCTGTGTTTGGTGTTTAAAAACATCTTTATAGCAGCGTATTACTGCCACCAATAGCATCTGAAACCAACGTAGGATCACGAGGTTTACTATGAACTCAGCACTGCCCCCTGGTGGCGGCCGACCACAGAAACATAAAACACATGAAAGCATGGGGCTGATATACATATAGTATCTATGGTGAGTACAGTCACGCATGAGGACGTTTAAAACGTGTCTTTTTATATGCAAAAGGAAGCATGATGGGCCTTTTAGTATGTTTACATTCTTTCTACAGTTAGCAAAAATGCAACTACTTAAAATCTGTTCAGAAAGCTTCTTGGACCTTGACTTGGAATTGACTCCCCCCCCTCCCCCTATAGGATTGTTTTACATGCAGAAATATTCTGTTTTCACTGACCGGTCTCAAATCAGTCTCAAACATGAAAGATCGTGATAAAATCAAAATCGTGATTTTATAACAAAAGAATCATGATATATTTTTCCCATATCGCCCACCCCCATGCATTACTGGGCTCTGGCAGTAATGCATCAATCAAAGTACATCAATAAATTCCCTCTTACTCCATTTTCCATTACTATTGCGATCGCTTTGTTGTTTGTAATGGAGCATGTATCATATTAAGTGAATATGGACAGAGTAGACAAGGACACACACTCATGATTAGTAACAAAAACTGAGAATGGATGCTGTGTCTAGAACTTTATGGATGATGCCCTAGTCTACCTCTGAGAGGGGGAAACATGCAGTTAGTTACTTTGATTGCATGTGAAAAATTCCTAAGAATTTTTTATGGGGCAGCAGTGGCTAAAGTGATAGAGCAGGACATCCATTGACTGGTGATTTGAATCCCGCTCCCCTAGTCATCAGTAGTTGGGTCTTTAAGCATGGTACAACACCCTTCTTGCCTCTAGTGAAGACATCGCTGGTGTATGAATGTCTGCTTTGGGTGCTGATATAAATGATATAAATCAATCCATTATTATTATCACTAATGATACACTAGGTATTACAATCAATAATCAAAGGTATTATTACTTAATAAAATCTCACCTTTGTTGATGTTGTTTGCATGTATGGCTGCCTCTGCCGGTTGTGCCTATGTTCAGCCAACAGCTCTTGGATGAACAAAGAGAGATAAAACTCTGTTCCATGGTCGACTCTGACCTGGTCCCACAAACCATAGGTGAGGACTGCATGCCTAAGAAACCAAAATATGACACAAAAGAAAAAACTACTTTAATAATTGCAACTACAGCAATAAAGGAACATTTATCCAAAGAAAAATGTAAAATGTAATATATCTTGTCTTTTCTTCTTTTTTAAAATAAATATTTCAGAAAGAAAACAGATTTAATTCCGATATTTTTGGAACATAATGCCCAGTGTATTGATTTGCATAATGTACAGTGATATGCAAGAAAATTATTAAAACCATTCCATGGAAAACTGTGGGACAGTTACTTACAGCTGGGTTCTCTCTGAAAGTGCTTCATAAATAAAGTTTACCCTGACAAAGGGCCTACTTTTGATGAAAAAAAAAACAAACAAAAATGTTACACTTACCTGTACACATCCTCGTAAATTTTCAAATTGTTTTTGATTGGCATCGTTGAGTGTGCAACGATTTTTCGGCTGAAGCCATCAATGGCCACAACGTGGGTAACCCCATACATGGCCATCTTTTCATTTTGGTCCATATGAAGTTTATGGCCCATATATTCTGCTTGGTATGGCTGAGGGTTGAGGTTCCTGGCACCCTAAAAAAGAATAAATTGTCGAATTAGAAATAAAATCCTACTTTCTGGGGCTTCTAGACTTACAAATGTTAGAAATTTGCTTCATGTTTCAGCTACAACTTCCAACATAATAACTCAGGCACACTGATGTAACTGTCTTATTGTATGAACCTGTACTGTTATCAGAGCTATACGTCAAGCTACAGTCCTTGCGCATGTGCCAAAAGATAGCTGATACTGGTATCGGATCAGGACAGCCCTATCGGTGTCGATACCAACGAAAAAACTTGGATCGGAAAGTATCGGCCTGAAATGAATTGTGCCGATATTGCTACCAATACCAGGTGATCAAGATTTTCTATGCAGCCCTTTCACCTGACCAGCACTCTTGGTACACCAAAGTGTTCTTCCCTAGTTCATGTTCTACAGGGTTTATACAGGTTGTAATTTCTTACAACAGAAATGTGAAATGTGCCATTTGTTACACAAAGTCTTTGAATTTATTCAAAATTAACTCACTGGTTAATGATTAATAACTCAGTTTTTCTAACACCTTCTGTCATGGACTTTATCAGTCAGATTTGACACAATATGTTGCTCATAACAAAATACAAGTATCGGTATTGGGTATCGTCTGATACCCAACCCTCTGTATCGGTATCGTATCAGTATCGTAAGTGAAAAAGTGCTATTGGGACAGCCCTACCAAAAGATGGCAGTATCTCAATGGATGAAAGACAAACTTGCACATCAAGGCAAGGATGTATTTTTTATAAATATCACTTTAAAAAACATAACTCTTTACATGTAACTTTTGCAAACCTGCTGTCGATCCCGATGGTAGCGCTCCTGCACCCTAGCCAACATCCTCCCCACTCTGACCTCCGATACATGGACGCCCTGTGCTGCTAAATGCCCCGTCATCATTTTTCTTCCATAGCTTGGGCCAGTCTGCAGCGAAGGTGAGACAAGAAATAAGTTGTCAAGGGGTTATGGGATGTAATTAGACTTAGGATACAGTTCACAATTAAACATTACTTGTAATATTTTGTTTGATTGTAGGTTATGTAATCTGTTTACATAAGCTTTAGACAACATTGTAGCCTAGGCTATTGAATATCTATCATTTTATAGTTGTGCTGCTCTGGAAATAAAACGAGTATTTTTATTGATCCCACAGTGAAAACTTATTTATGAAGCAGATGATTTTCAGCAGGTTGGAGCGTTTCCAGCGATACAGGTAAAAATCAGCTGTCTCATATATATATATATATATATATATATATATAATTTCTATTTCAAATAGTAGCCCATGTAACCATGTTAAGCTACAATATGATTATACAAGAAAATAAGAAATCACGTAGGTTAATAACGTGATCAATTTTTTGAAACAATAAACTATCATAATGGATCGTCATAAGGCCCCAATTTTCTTTGATTCGCTTGACTACGCTTCTGAGCACATCTTTAGCGGGAAACAAAGCATACCTTCTCTATGGCATCCGAAACAGCCTCCTCCAGTTGAAGATCAGACAGACATTTTTTGGTGCATCCTCGATCCATTCTGAACTGCCTCACGCTTCTTTCAGAGGCTCCTCTCTGTACCCCCATCTCCAGGATGAGGAAGTTAGATATTTGTGCGTCTGAATACCCATTCCCAATCATTTGACAGATGACATCTTCATGGGCCACTAAAGTAGACATTCTTAGGTCTGCAGAAACACCCGCCTAAAGTTAACATGGCCCATCGGTACACATAAGAGGCATACCGCCACCTATCGTCACGGAATACCACCGTCATTACTACAGCGTCATTTGTTTTTAGCCACATCCACTTGTCGTCATTTCACTAGTAGGCTGTTTCTGGTTGACATAAAGACAACACTGGCTAGTGACATTTGTAGCCTCGCAGCCCATTGAAAACTAAAATTAAAAATAGAAAAGGTTGTTACCGCGTTACAACTGCTGCTAATCACAAGAATCAAAATAGATATTTGTCATTAAAGTAGGCTTACAGCAAAATTCGCCTATAGCAGCCTGACAGTTACCCCAAATTAAACAAATTCAAAACATAGCCTACATAGTAAATAGTCGAAATGAAATAAAAAACATAATAAAATAATTAAGTATAAAGGTAAATAGATTAGAGTATCAATATAATAGACTGGTATAGTGAGACAGAGCTAATTACTGTATACAGAATGATGTTTTATTGCAAGCAGTTGTTGCATTATTGCACTTGGAAACAGAGTTGCACTGGAGAAGTGAAGTTCGATTGCATGGTGCAGTATGATGACATATATTAGTGGCCGGTTAGAAGTTTGGTGTGATTAGTGTATGTGTGCATTCAAAATGGTGAAGGATTGGGGAAAGAAGCTGATCCTGAGTCTGTTTGTCCTAGGTTCTGATGGACCTGTACCGCCTGCCCGACGCTATTAGGTTGAACAAGGGGATGGCAGGGTGGGTGCAGTCTCTGGTGATATTGTCACTCTGTTGAGGCAGCGAGACAGGTAAATGTCTTTCAGGTAGGGGAGATGGCAGCCGCTGATCATCTGTGCCATCTGTACCACCCTCTGGAGCCTCTGCCGCTCTGCTTCAGCGCTGTGGGAAAACCACACTGTGATACAATAAGGTGCTCTTGATGGTTGAGCGGTAGAAGGCTACCACCAGTTCCTGACTCTGTTCAGACTCCCGTTCTTCCTGAGCCCTCTCAGAAAGTACTGGTGCTGCTGTGCCCTCTTAATGACAGTCTTGGTGTTGATGGTCCAAGTATGGTTAGCCGGGATTGTAGTGCCCCTGAAATTGAAGCTGTGGACCACTGGAATGCTGTTGTACTGAAAACGCTGGACTGTAATGCTGAAGGCCACAACTGAAAAAGGCTGAAGATGTTGAACTATGATGCTGAAGAACACTGAAGAAGCTGAAATGAAATGCTGAAAATGCCTGAAAAAGATGAAGAATCTTTTTAAAAAACTAAAGAAGCTGAACTGTAATGCTTAACAGGCTGAGGATGTTCAACTTTAATTCTTAAAAGGCACTGAATGCCTTTGCCCCTCCTACCTTACCGAGCTCCTTCATACCCATGCTCCCATTGTCCCTTAGATCAGCTGACCAGCTTCTCATGAGTGTTCCAGGAACACAGAGAAAGAATAGGGGAGATAATTCCTTCGCAGTGGCTGGTCTGAGGTTGGGGAATTAACTCCCACTGCAGGTTGGGCAGGCCTCTATCCAGTTTTAAGAGCCCCTGGAAAACCCATCTTTTCCCCTGGCATTGCACTTTTCTTAAGTTACTTTTTATGATTTTAGGTTTCACCTTGAGGTTTTTTGTTTTTTATTGCTCTTATAGTCTTATTTGGTATGACTTTATTCAATCTATTGTGTTTACTCTGTTTTACAGCACTTTGTGTGCAGTACTTTCTGCCATGAAAGTGCTCAAGGAACAAAGTTGGATTGTCTTGGATTTGAACATAAAGAAACCATTTAAGAGCAGATGAAATCTTTAAGCAGTCGGAAGGAGTGAGGACAGGTGAGGAGTAGTCAGGCTATGTGAGGAGGGGTCAGGCAAGGTGAATGGGTGGGACTGGTGAGAGGTGAGCAGATATTGGAAGAAATGAGGAGTAAGTTTTGCAGTTGTTACACCGTGCAAGCTATTCATAATAAATCTGTTAGAACGATACTGACGTTACCTCATTCTTAAATAGATAGTTCAGGTTTTTGGACATGAAGTTATGTGAAACATTCACTGTCTGTGGCTCTCAGAGTGTTTCCACTGTCACCGAGCCTCCTGCTCTGAGAAACAGACAGCAGGCTACCAGTGAGAAAGTTGGTTTCTATCATTCAACCACGCTTAATTTTCCCTTACATTGTGAGATAAGCGTTGTCCACAAGAAATGTGAAATAAACTTACTAGCTGTAGTCAGACTGATCAGATTCTGGTCCTCTATCTTTGATATGAGATACTGTTACCCTTCCTACATTAGCCTAAAGTTCTATGAAGTACACATGATTTACTTTACTTATTTGAAGTTGATTTATTTGCATATTTATGCTTATTTCACATCAGGTTACTTGTGTGTACACATTTTGTTTTTCATATGTACTGTATATTGAAAAAAATACTAGACCACCCTTGTTTTCTCATGTTTCTTCTTCATTAGATGCTTGATACCACTAAAGGATAAATTTGTTAGGATATACATATATGATGCTATTAAAAATGGCTAATAAGAGTTTATTTCAACAACTGATAGCCATTTTCAACGATTTTCTTGATAATAACTATCATAACTTAAGTTCCTCCATCAATAGCTGTGGTATTGTAAA
>JBBBVT010053146.1:0-10668 GCA_037177035.1 Craterocephalus eyresii | reverse complement strand
ACACACACACACACACACACACACACACACACACACACACACACACACACACACACACACACACACACAAACACACGCACACACACACAAACACACGCACACACACACACACACACACACCACCTGCTGGAAGCGGTGAAACATCAAACCTCCATCAGGGGTTAATCAGCAAATCAAACACTGCGACTCCTGATAACCCTAACAGGCTTAACGGGCGTCTGAGCCGATCTTCCTCACGCTTTCTCTCTTTTCCATCCCATGCCACTCGTCAGATTGCAGCGCCTGTGAGGAGACGGCCAGATGCTGAAGCAGCAACCTGCATCCTTCATGCGCAGCTTTCTACCAGATGCAGCCGAGTGAGACGACAGACATTTTAACTCCACAATAAAAGAAAATGGAATTTTAAATCCCCTCATGGGCAATCAGTTCAGGTTCAAAGAAAAGAGATTGACTTTGATAAGAGGAAACAAAGGAGATGTTTTTGTCTTGATGGGGATGGATTGGATTGACAGCAAGGCGTCAGTGGAAACTGCGCCTGGAAGATTCTCCACCCTGATTAGCTGCTCCTGAACCGCTGAAACGGTGAAACGTTCTCCAGCACGCATCAAACAGCCAATCAAAGCTGCAAAGATGGAAGGAAATGCTTTTAAACAGGTGACGGCGCGAGGCGTTGCTTTGACATTTTCACTGGGAGTGAAGCTCCCCGAGTCCTGCAGCAGCTTCATTACGGGGAGGCAGGTGTGCAGACGGAGAGGAACGCAGCCGTCCTCACAAGCTAAAAGCCAAGGCCCTTAGCTCCCCCTCGGCCCCACGTCTTCGCCTTCACACAGCGTGGGAATGCAGAGCTACGGACTGAGCCCCGCTCTCCGTCTAGCAGTTTGCACGCGGCACACAGAAACAACACAACAGGACACAGAGACGCCACTTCCAGCCTCACAACTACAGAAATATCACGGACAAATATCCTTAATTTATATATAAATTACCCAGTTACAACCTTTGTTCAAGTTCCCACATTTCTGAAACATGCTGTCCGACGGTGCATTCTGCGATCATGGGTAAACATCCACCCTATCATAAAGTTATTAACAACCTTTAATCATTTTTAACCTTTTAACAAAAAGCAACTTTTTTGTTCGAGTGTTTCTGCGCCATGTTTGTTTGCTGTGTGAAAGCGTAAAACTCCTGCCATGAAGTCTGCATCAGAGACACTCCACTTAAAGGAGCATTCAGCCCTTCCTTTAGCCCCCCCCCCGGTCTGAAAGAGGATGGAGACGCCGCTTCATGTCTCATGATGAGGCTGGCAGGGTTCATCTAGTCAGTCATTTCAGCTCAACGCACAGATTGCATCCTCCTCCAAAAAGAGATGTCTGCAGAGGGAGGAGACAGGCCGGCCGCTATCTGCCGGGCCCAGCCCTCTAAGAACTTCCTCTCCGTGAAGTGTGAGGGTGAGATAAGATGGAGACAAGCCCTGGGAGAGATCTGTAGCTCCGGGAGGCAGAGAGACAAAGAGCTGATAAGGCCGGTCCAAACCCAGCGGGGGGGGTGGGGAGCAATTACCGCATCCACTTTGATATATCTACACTCGCTAATTTGATCGAAGCCATTAAATTGTTCTGGAGTGAACAGAAGAATTAGCAGAGCTCAGGTTCAGAGAATCACTTTGCAAGGAGAAGCGCCATGTTTTACTCTTCTCTTTGCTTTGTCCTTTTAATGACGGGGGGGGGGGTTACTAGTTCAACCCTGATAGCAAACTATTGATTTATATTCTTGGTGTTCAATAGAGAAATAACCGAGGATCCTCACCTGCAGGTTTTAAGTGAATCTAATGTCATTAATGTTCCACAATACCCAGGGTTTGGTGAATGATGTCACTTCCTCCTCCGTACAGAGGAAACATCCTTTCACAACAACAAGCCCCCCCGCCCCCCCGCTGGTCACCCTGATGTTGTTTCAGCCGCTCCTGAACCTCCCAGTTGTACTTTCACATGAGTGGTGCGCTTAAAAGAACAGAAACACAAAGAAGTGCATGGAAATGTGTTTTAACGTTGATGCAACCTGCAGAAAGCCACGACGGCTCCGCTGTCCCCCCCCGGGACTGAGTGGATGATGGGCAGCTTACTGCCAGAGGAAATATGATATAATGTCCACCCTGTGAGCCGTCGGAGTGACGGAGAGGACGCAGCACGGTGAGGACAGACTGGGACAGTTATTCACCCTCCTCATATGTCAAACTTTACAACACCTTAACATGACGAGGCGGGCTATGGTCATGTGACCGCTACGCGCCTACAAGCTCGTTACAGATTCATTTTCCATAAACGACCAAAACGCTGAGAAAAACAACACAGAAAACGGTCCAATGATTGACATGTCCTGATGATAGAGATGGAACGATACTTCACAAATCGATTTAAAATCAACTCAAACTGGTTTAAATGACAATCGGTGTAGAAAAAAGGAAAATCGATTTGCATGCGGTGCATCAATGTAGAAATGACGTTCAATGTAAATAAAACTTCTTTTGTTCATAAAAAGATCTGGGATCATTTCCCAATCTATAATAATCATTTGTTCAGTGTTAGGTTTTGTTAGTGCAACAGGCATTAGAAAGTCACAGTTCTAAACGGAGGGAAAGGCAAATTAAAGAAATCAACAATTCATTTGGTCATAGAATAACAAAAATTTATTTTGCTGGAAAAAAAACGTTAAAAAAAATGAAATCGAGAACTTAAAATGGCTTGAATCGTTGGATCCCTACCTGATGAAGTCTGAGTCCGACCTCAGATAACGTGCCGATGTTAATGAAGCCTACAAAGAAAACTGGGTCTGTTTTCAGTGATGGGCTGAACCCGACACACTTTTCATTTGTGTTCTGTTAACTTTCCCTTTTTAGCCCTCGTAGATAAGCAAAGGTTTTTGTATTTTCATATAAGAACTGGCAGTGTGCGCTTTTTATTTTGTTTCTAATGTCGGTTTTGATTCGTTCTCAATGAATGGCCCAGGCCCAGCGGAGACTGCCGCTCATCCCTAAAGCCAACAGGAAGCTTTTCCAGAAGAGCTGAAGCTGTTATAGCTGGAAAGGGTCCATATTAACCCCAACAGATGGAGTATGGGACGCCTTTAAAGTTCATGTCTGTTAAGCACAAGTCCCAATACTTCCGTCCTCCTGTGAACCGACCCCTCCTTGTTTCAGAACTATGGACGTAAGAAGATGCAACTCTAGGGAAGGACTGTTTTTATTCACTCCAAACAAGCTTCATATTAACATTAATTCACATTAATGCAAAAAAAGCTTTTTTTCATCATATAGGTGAATCATATACTGCAGGACCATGATGTCACCATCACCTCCACAAATGTATGCAGCATCTTCTGAACGGCTCTTTTCTTTACACCCAAGTAGCCAATCAGCTTAGTTTTCCTGCTGTTGAAGACTCCAGATTCAATTTGTGTTCAGGAGTACAGCTGCTGTGTGGAGCAGAGGGTTCTGCAGCAGTCTGGCCCATCTGTGAGGCGATAACTCAATCAGCAGGTAACCTGAGCCCACATTTCCCTTCAGCTCCTCACCGCTGCCCCACAAAAATCCCGTAACGGCCTCCTGCACGCGGCTGCATCCCGGGCGGCGGCGAGCCCGAGTGATGCAGTCAGCAGAACGCCGCAGGACACCGGAGCGGGATGGGCGAGCCCTGCAAGAGCGAGCGCCTTCAGACAGAGGCAGGTAGAAAAGAGCAAACAACACGTCTTCTGTCCAAAAGTCCAAATACAAGAAAAAGTGTCTCTCTTTGCCTGTGCAGGAAGATAAACAGCTGCTATCTTCACACATTGGAAACCGGTCAAAATCATCAATAAAGTTCTGCTTTAGACTGATAGAGCTCCATCATCATTGATCTGTCCCAAAAATCCTCTGAAAAGTCTCCATCTGATCCTAAATGCAGCAGAGATCATGTTTCTCCAGTTTTATATTTTCTCCTGCTAAATACAGAGAATTTCTTCATCGCTCGTCAGTCAGACTGCAGGTTTACTTGGGTAGGAGCAGAATGCAACGAAAGCAAAAAAGGCTGGAGTGGGAAGGTGGGAAGAAGAGGAAAGACTTGGCTGCAACAATCAGAATACGGATTACAAGAACAATATAAACAATATGAGTTCTAAAAACCCAGACGGAACAACAAAGACATCAGTAAATAAATGAAGAATAAACTGGGAGACAACTCTGAGCTCAGATGCTACGACTAAACATGAAGCAAACAGCTGCATTGTACAAAAATATCACAATCAAATAAACAATAATGGAAATATCTCAATTTTAGAAACCTCTCAAAGATTAAAACAAACTGGGTGGCTTTTGTAGATGTTTGATAAGTACATCGCAGAAGTGTAATGGAAACAGGTTTCAGCATTTACAGGTAACCAGTATGTAAACAGGGACTTTCAGGTCCCCATAGGGCATGAGATGACTGTTAAATGGCATCACACAGCTCATTAACCGGGTCCCGGGTCGTTCTAAAATTTCTGAATCCACAATCCGTCCCTTTTCATGCCAGCGCCCGTACATTCCGACGAGCAGCCATGAGCTGCCAGGTCCCTAAATGTTTTCTATCTCCACCCCCCTCAGAGCGCAGACTCGCAGGAGCAGATTTCAGAATTACGACTTACTACTGAACACCACAGTAGGGCTCCATTTTACTTTGTGAAAAACTGTAATGGAGCAGCTAGTGAGCGTAACCGCGTGACCGTGTAAGAGCAAACTTTCTGTTTAACCTCAGGTCTGGCCTGGTGGCCGTCAGCCATCCCTTCAGTTCTGCTGCTATGAGCCACAGATGCACATCAGGAACTCTTCTCTTTTCCTCTTTTCCTCTTTTCCTCTTTCTCAGCAGGTGTCTCTGCTTTAGAGCTACGCTGCTGGTTAACTAGTCCCAACCAGTCCCATCCAGTCCCAACCAGTCCCATCCAGTCCCATCCAGTCCCAACCAGTCCCAACCAGTCCCAACTAGTCCCATCCAGTCCCATCCAGTCCCATCCAGTCCCATCCAGTCCCATCCAGTCCCAACCAGTCCCATCCAGTCCCAACTAGTCCCATCCAGTCCCAACCAGTCCCATCCAGTCCCATCCAGTCCCAACCAGTCCCATCCAGTCCCAACCAGTCCCATCCAGTCCCATCCAGTCCCAACCAGTCCCATCCAGTCCCATCCAGTCCCATCCAGCCCTCTCCATGGCAGCTTCTGCTGAGTCCCAGGTTCACTGCAGCATCTGTGGCAGCAGCAACATGAGCTTCCAGATGCAGATGGTTGGTTTTTCTGTCTCCACCTCTCGATATCAACTCATCTTTCTATGATTTGGTTTTTAAGAAGCTTATTGATGAGTTTCAGCATCTATTCTGTCCTGGCTACACACACGGCTTCTCCACACCTCGACTCCTCTCCTCTCCATCTCCTCCCCCCTCCAAAAACAGAAAGGAGAAACAAAGCGAGTGTGTGATGTGAGGGAAGGATGCGGCTGTGCAGCCTCGCTGCTGCAGGATCACCCACCATCCACACTTCAAACACAGCCCACGTCATCCAGACTCCTGATGCTCTCCTGCATGTCGCCAGCACAACGCAGAGAGATGCAGGGAGAAACTTATATTTCATTCCCTCAAATAGTCAGCTATCAGCTGTCGGTGTCAGATGTGGCCAGAAGCTTAAAGAGCTCCTTTAAAAAGAGGAAGGAATGTACAGAAAGGGGCAGAAGGTCAGCAGGTTGTTTCATTTCCAATCCGGGTGGAGGAGCACAGAACCCAGAAGATTTGTGCATCTGACTGTACATATGTCTCTCTGCAGGAGCACCCCATTACAACAGGATTAAACATTATTCACTAGTGAACAGGATGGGCTAGCTGGTGCTCATTCAGCCACTCACTGACCTTCAGCACAAAATAAGAATAAGAACAACAGTCATTCATAAAATGTGGGATTGTTTCCATTTTCTTTGGTCAAGTAACAAAAATATCAGATTTTGTCTGAATTTGCCTCCATTGAATGTGGGTTTTTTGTTTTTCTTACATCATCTCATCTCAACACCTGCGGATGTGGCTGATTTGAAAATGATCTTAAGGTGATTCTTTTTTTTTTTTACTAATACTGCACCATTAACTTCATCTAGTAGTAGTAAAAAAACATATAATGTTGTAATGATAAGCCAATGATTTCCACAAATTGACATTTTCTCCCCATTCACTTAGATTTAAGGTGCCATTTACCCGTTTTCCAGTCTTGGCTCTGGCATGGCCCCCACATCCAACCTATCCAGATCCGTCCCTGCTGCAAGCTGATAAACACACAAGCTGGTTTATTTTCACAGTTTCATGTTTCATGTCTGACATATTAATCAGATTAATGTCATCTAGCTGAAATCTCCCGTGTCCCACTCCAAATGCTTAAAGTAACTCAAACACCCCAAAGGGAAAAAATACAAACAGAAAAAGAGTAAAAACAGGCAACACAGTGGCAGAGAGATTCAATTCTTTGATCACTAAAGTCCTAATGAGAGCTCTGGCAGACGCCAGTCCTGGCTGATATCCGCTATTTCAGAGAAGAGAACAAACTGCAACGAGTTACCTTGTCTAATTGTTAAAAATCGTACTTATTCAAAGCTGAGGAATGTTTATTGCTACTGATGCAGCCCTGGGCTCAGGCAATCTAATTTAACTACCTGCTATTAAATATAAATGCAGAAAATATGTAAATCAGCAGCAATTTCATTCATCATGAGCCACATTAAATCAAATGAAAGGTCAGTCTTTGGTGATCTACAACGTGTCCCATCTATAAGATAGAGTCAGGCAGGCACTGTGATTCTGAACCTGCATTTAGGTTGAATATTTAAAGGATAAAGTTTTATACAGGAAACTTCCTGCTCAGTGCCGAGGACTAAAGCTGGATGGTTGGTCCAACCCCCATCACTTTGAAGCGGATGTACAGAACATACTTCATGCCTCCTTCTTTTTGGGAAAACCCACCTGAGTTACTGACTACATTCTGACATTGCTGAGATTTTCCTTTTGGAGATCCCAGCTGTTATTTAACCCACCGAGATGAAAGAAGCGCGTGCAGGAATGGAAAGAGTTGGTGATCTACTGAAGTTATCCAGGCATTTATATCCCGTCGGTTTATTCAGAGACTCTGGTAAAGCCACTTCCTGTCAAACTTTCATCCAGTCAGAGAGCTTAGACTGAGGCTACTGGCCAAACATCAACAAGTGAGTAGAAAGTTCTAACAGAAGAAAAGTTAAATGCTCCGCCATGGTTGGAATAAAGCCAAGGAGCTGAGTTGGACTTAGTTTAGTGAGGATAGCAGGGAAATAGTAGCAGAAAGAACCGGAAAGAAGTCTACATCTGTAAATAGTTTCTGCTCTGTGTTTGTTTCAATGCCAGCATTTTTTCTCCTGAAAGCTGAGGCTTGAGATGTTTGGATGAGAAAAGTCTTGGTCGCTGTTGCTGTGTGTTATTCGTATAAAGTCCCGTTTTCTTCTCATAACCTGACAGCTGAGGCTGGCCTGAAAACATCACGTCCAGATGTTGTTCATGCTTTAAAGGCTGAGCTTCTACATAGATTTTACATTTAAAATTCCAGAGTTTTTAACAGAAAATGAAGCACGCTGGCTGGTTTGTATCCCTGTATCCGGAAGCAGAGACCAGAGACTTTAATGATCAGAACAATATCCTTCATTCCCCCTAAAGGGAATAAAAGGTGTGAGCATCCAGAGGTGCCGGGTTTATCTCCAGTCAGGATTACTGATCCAGGACCTTAGCCTCTGCTGTAGCATCTCCGCACCAGACTCCAGCTAAGTGCTTTAAATGTGAAGAACAGCATCTGCAGGTTTGAAGCCGACCCTGCAGCGGTGTGAGGAAACGGCTCGGCACCGGCTCGGCCCGGAGACACCAGCAGCCAGCCCAGGAAACAGACAGCCTGAGATATTCTCCTGACACGGGCAGGCCACGCCAGCCCATTATAACGTGACCCCCCCCGACCCTGGAGGAGCCCAGACTCCCACTCAACCACCTGCTCCTCCTCCGCCCCAGGCTCTCAGAATGGAAGAGGGAGGGTGTAAACATGCTGGAGCTCGGGGACAATGAGAAAAAAATGAAGCCCCACTTGGTTAAATTGGACGACTATCCTCCTACGTGTGAGTGTAGCCATTACTGTGGAGCAGGACATATTTACCACGCTCCCTAAAACCCCCACAGAGGACCATCATGTTTCTGAAGGACCATCTCTGGGCCAAGAAGCTCCTTTCTTATGGAAACCTCCCTCTCTCCTCCCATCTCCCCCTGAGTGCACATTAAGTACCTCAGTAAAAAGAAACCTGAACCCAATCCTTCCTAACTTTCCACTAAATGTCACTCTTTAATCAAACAAGCAGGGCTGTAAACAGAACCTCTGGCCAGATGTGCCCACCTCTGTGGTGAGTTTGCAGCTGTTGGCTTCTAAATTAGCAGCTAGACAACAGACATGCTTCCTAGATACGGCTGCAGATTTCTTCTCCTTTCTAAGGATTCAATGAGCGGGACGCGGGATCACTGAGCACACATCAGACACATTGGGATATTTTTGAGCAAGGCTCCTGAACTGTAGCAGGTTTTCACACTTTGCTGCCCACTAACAAAAGCAAGTTCCCGTCCGAGCTTAAAAACGTTTTCCTGATGCAACAACATTCATTCAGCATTTTCTGGATGAGCACAGAAATGCCAGCTCCACGTTACATCCCACACTGTCATCAGCTGTGCAGCCACAGCCCCTCCATATTAAACGTTGCACTGAGCTCTACTGTTGTTTTTCTTCAGTCAGATTTCACTAAACGTTTTAGTAAAGCATGTTGGGTCCTGCTCCATGAGGGCCTGTGTCTCTGAAGGCTTCATGGTGTCCCTGCTGCAACACACCTGGCTCATACCAACAGGTGGTTAGCAGACTGGTGCAGCTGGTTCGAGTCGGAGTCGTGTGTTGCAGCAGGAACACTTTGAAACACCGGCAGGAGCGGGACTGAAGATTCCTGCTTATGTGATCATTGATCACCAGCATTCAGTCCACAGTTGTTCCTGGGAGACGACAGCTCCTACAGACTAACAATGCTTTGGACAGTTCAACACATTTTCATAGTTTCTGCATCTCTTTAGAGCAGCATGTTGGTCCTTCTGAGAGCCGGTGTCCTGAAGGCTGCATGTGTCAGCAGAGTTCTTCTCATGTTTGCTGCAGCAGGAACAACGATTTGACCGCCTCTGTATTTCATTCATCCTGCAGACCGAATAACAAAGTCTGTTTAACACGTCGTCTCACTGGATCTTCTACTCAATCTGACTGAAATGACAGAATTTGTGATATCAGGAAATACTGAATCCGTAGCTGTGTTCGTAAAGATTTATGACCCTGAGGAGCATGAAGCTCTGCCCTGCAGCCTGGAAGCAGCACCCCTTACCTGGAAGGAGGTTTAGATCTTTTCTTTCTTTTAAAGTCAAACCCAAAGTGCTTTGAACACAAAGCGTCATTAGAACGAGTGCTGAGAGGAAAAATCCAGTTTTACTGTTTCCTGGCACAAACCCAGACAGCAACGCAGCCAACGTTTCCCATTTACAACCATTCAGGCTGAAACAAACCCAAACTGTTTATCTTCCAGCTCACTGCTGCGACCGGCGCTCACATCAACCAAACAGATGTTCCAGCCGTCTTCCTGACAGCGTGGGTCCCGTTTTCCATATTTTGGCCACATTTGATCACATTTTCCAAATCAGGCCGTCCTGCTACCAGCAGCAGGATGAGGATGGACAGACACTCGGCTCGGAGGGCGATGAGGACGACACACGACTGCTTCATGTGGGGAATCTAACAGCCGACGGCTTCCAAAGCAGATTCAGCCAATCGCTGCTTTGGCCACAGAATCCGCTCCATGTTGTGTCTGCCGTCAGCCGCATGTTCGTCTACAGGACAATATTTACAGTCAGGAGGATTCAGAACTCACACTGAATCCAGAAACACACAAATGTCTGTTTAGCAAAACATATTCAAGATACAACTAAATAACCAACGTGGGCTTAAAGACCCATTATATGACTTTACCACTTTAAAACTCTGCTGCTGAGTCTCTCTGTGCATGTTTACACGCCATCGAGCCAATGAAAACACACCGGCCGATCAGCAAAGAAATGCCTGAAGACACTGCTGGAGGAAGAGAGGACAGTAAGGAGAGACAAAGAAGAGAGAGAGAGGACACAAGAGATGAGGAAAGCAGCATTTTACTGACAATCGCCCGTCAGCATGGTGGAAACACGGAAGCAGGAAGGTGAGGTAGAATTCAGCCGATGTCTCATCTGTGAATCAGGTCGGTATCAGCCGATACCAGTTAAGAATGCATCCATCTGCTGGGAGGCAGCTCCACCTGCACAGGTAGCCAGTCCATCGCAGGGCCACGCAGAGAGGCAGGCACCCGTTCACGCACACACCTGCGAGAATTTAGAGTGAACATTGAACACATCATGGCGGGGAGAGCATCCAAACTGCTTTATACCCCCCCCACTACGAACCAGCAACCCTCCCGCTACGAACCAGCTACCCTCCCGCTACGAACCAGCCACCCTCCCACTAAGAAATAGCAACCCTCAGAGCGGACGAGAGTAGTGTTGGGAAAGCATGTTGGCAC